>JAVDBV010053403.1:0-10698 GCA_032619315.1 Piper longum
TACATGTGATAAAAACTACAGGTGTTACCCTATTCTTCCCTCAGAACTGTGTGCTTTGAAAGATGAAGTTGACTCTTGGACTGACTATCCCTTGTCATATTCTTATATCATTCTAAGAGCTTTTTCCTGTTTAAGAGTTGTGGAAGTAAAGGTTATTGCGAGTTGGATTATCCGCAATTCGCCGCGTCATGGTATTGTTATAGATGGTCCAATGGGAGATCACATATCCACGCTGCTGGAGCTCTGTTTGAAGGCCATTTCATCTGTAGCCTCTAAGACATTAGATCCCATCCTTAGAAGTTGCAATCTTTTAAATTCTATTCGACACGGTCTGGAATGTCAACATTTGGTTCAAATATTATTATGGTTATCTTCTCAACTATCTGTTTTATACGGAGAAAGGAATGGGAAGTTTTTTGTTATCAGTATGTTGAAACAGTGCCTGGTACATGCTGCTTCCAATTTTCTGATGTTTTCATCTAAGAAAAATAAGAATGGATCAAGTGATGAGGTGTGCGCCAGTCAAATTGGAGATATTCAAGGAATTGTGACAACTGCTTCCAGATTTAATGCTATCTCTGTGTCACAAGTAGCTGCAGCTATCTCTGCATTGCACGAGAGGGCACTGTTAGAGGAAAAGATTAATTACATACGCTTTGGCCAGAATCTTCCAAGAATGCAATTGTATGTCTCTCATGTTGATTCTTTTTTCAATAAGGCAACCATTTATTCCTGTCAATCTTTTGCTTTTGGTTGGTCAACAAATGGACTTTTGGCAGCTTTCTTTTGCCATTTCAAATTTGAGAAGAAACTTATTCCTTTGGAGCGAAAATGTTTGGTCAAACTCTATTTCTATCAGAAATCACTTTTTTCATTTATATTATCTATTTGTGATTGTGTTTGTGGGTTTCAAATTCAACTTTTTTTCTATGGTTTGGTGTAGGATGGCGGAATGTGCTCATATATCAAGTGTAGCTGAGGAGGAGAGAAAAAATCGTGCAGATTATAGACCAGTGCTTGAGCTTGATGGATTTCTCTTGCAGCGCTCACAAAATCAGGTTTCTCTTTCATGATGTTTATTCCAAAATTCCAATTATACATCTGATCGACAACGATGGGTGGGATTCAAGGGAAACTGATAAGTGATCATGATTTATATTAAAGCTGTTTGGAATGATTGCTGTTCATTAATCTTTTGGAAGTGGTGCTTTGTCTACTAATTTGTGTGTTTGATTTTGCTACATCACAAAGACTGGGCGATTTTGAAGTAGTGAAGGATGAAGCTTCACTACATAACAACGATATCACAAAAAGTGAAATTGTGACTAATCTAGGATAGCATGCAGCTGACTACTAAATATTACAGGTTCTGTATGTAGACTGTATAATCTGGAGCTGCTTACGTGGTTCCAAGATACCAAAGCATTGCTGCTTTTTCTAATGTTTCTTTTCAGCTAATTCCCAATTATATTCCTAAAATTTATATTACACACCAATAATTCACATATTGGTTTCTGTATAATGTTATGCAAATGATAGACACAAGTAACAGGATTTCCAATAATGGATTATCTTATAACGAATCTTTATAATTTGCAAAAACAAACTTTAGCGCCTACCAAGATATTGTGATGTAATGCAAAACTGCCTCTTCCCCATTATTGGTATGTGATTTTTAACGATAAGGAGATCGTGCACTGAGTAAATTCATCTTCTTAGAAGTCTAATTTGAACTGAAAACTATGTATCGACTTTAGTTGGTGATAAATCATTGTCTCCATTTTCAATAAATCTAATATGTTTTTTTTTAAAGTATATGGAAAATATTCTTGATTTATGTGTTGTTATTTTCTTATCATTTAATTGCACACGAGCTTTATTTTATTACATTCGCACATTTTACTGATACATCTCTGCTTGAATTAGGATTCAGGCAAAAACAAGACAAGGGAAGAGTTATTGGCTGAGGAAAGAGATTACAAACGTCGAAGAATGTCATATCGCGGGAAGAATGTAAAGCGATCAACAACAGAGGTCTCTTAACTTATAGCATTTTTTCAAACAATTGAATAGGTTGCAATAAAAAAATCCTTTTAAAAGAAAGCTGCTATAGACGCAAAATAGAATCCTTGATGTTCACGAAATGAAATTTTGGTGTTTCCATTTACATCGTTAATACATAAAGTGAGACGGTTGGTGCATGTGGAACGTCATAATAGTTTGATGTACGGATGACATTCATGTACAAGCTTGGCCTGTTCTTTCTCTTTTCTGGCAAACTTGCTAAGTGATGCAATCAACATAATTTATTTGTTTGTTTCCTGGTTTTCAGCAGCATTTGCACCTAATTAACGGGTTTTATGTTTCTAGACATAATTGTTAATTGGCCTGCACCAATTGACTCAATTTTAATTCTAAATTATTATGTTTTTTTTTTCTTTTTTTCTTTTCTCTTAGGTAATTCGTGATATAATAGAAGAGCAAATGGAAGAAATTAAGAATGCTGGAGGTATTGGATGCTTTTTAAAAGGACCTACTGGTGCTGACAACTTGCTACAGGGATCCATTTCCTCAAGTGATTTGTACAGGGATGGTGATAAGATAGAGGATGGCCTTTCTGTGGCAAATGGAAAGCCATCACAACCTTCAGAGAAAAAATATTTGTTCTCTGGAGATCATAGAGATTTTCTACAATACTCAGCGAACAGGTCAAAGATGGGTAATGACAGACATAGTAGACGCAGTAGGTCCAGAAGCCCCCACAATTCTCGTTGTCATCGCCGTTCAAGGGAAAGTTATGCTCGTAGAAAGGACTTGTATGATTTGGAGGAGCGGTATGGAAATGAAAGGGAAGATTCAGTATCATCATCTAGATCTAAACGGCTCAGAAATGATAAAGATATTAACAGATTTGAACACAGCCAGACGAGTGGAGAAAGATATAGTAGCAGTATATCTAGATGCAAGTTGAGTGGCCATGGATCCAAGCCATTTGACGACAGATATGACCCCTCTAGCACATATGGTATATCTGAAGACAATTAGATAAAACAGAACTACGAAGATCTGACTGGTCTTCTTGAAGGGGACATGGTACTTGTTTATGAGGGCTCCGTGGACAGATAAAGATTTCTTCCTCACGAGTAAAATTAGTAGATCTTCTTCTCAAAAGCAACCATCGCAATTCATTAGTAATTAGCAAATTGGCAATCTGTACTGAACATTTTTCTTTTTTTCCTCTTTGACTCTTTTTTATGCTTCTCTGCTTTTGCACGTGCATGCCTTGGAGCTTGGAAGTTATATTTGTTGGCCTTGTAGACAAATCTTGGCCATCCTCAAGGATCAAAATCATCGTCAAGTTTTGAGCATATGTTCTGTTTATGTGAGAATTCTACACCATTCTCTTCACAGCATGCGTTCAATTGCTATATCTTTTCTCATTTTGTTTACATATCAGTGCAGTACAGAATGGTTAAGGATTTGGATTAGTCTCTGCAACTGTATCCTTCTCTGTATCCTCATTGTCTAATATTATTACTTACCTTATTTTCATTGTTTCATCTGTTTAATGTTATTAATACTCCATATTTCAGAAACTGATTCCCTGTTATATTTTCCAGCTGAAACGAATATTGTCTTCTCCATTTCTCCAAGCTTAGTTCTTTTTTATTTAAAAAAAAGTCAGATTCAACCAATTGTTAGAAGTGCATGAGTGTTAAAATCCAGTTGTTTATTAATTAAATATTTGCTTTGAATCTGAGACTATTTTCCTCGGTTGTTTCATGGATTGTACTTATTGCCATGTTTCATTGTTCATTGAGTAAGCTGGATGTATTTATCAGGCCTATTTAATGCAACTGGAATTGCGGGGAAATAAAGTTCATCACCTCTTATATCATGATCATGGCTTTCAAATTTGGAAGTTAGTCTTGGAAGGTCTAGATCACTGTTGTGCATAATATATGAACTTTCTATGAACTGCTGCATGAGGACAGGAGGTTTAAGCACAAAAACATCATGCATTTGCTTTGGTTATTAATGAAGATGCTGTCATTTGAATATAAAAAGTGACTTATAATAACGAAGTATAGAGGCGCTCTTGAATCCTGGTTTTATAATTAATGCTTAAAAGTTATAACTGATGACGCTAGGATTATCAGTTGCTCTAAGAAGGTTAAGAAGCTTTTGGTTATTGTGCTGTGGAAAAGTAGATAACAACAGGTTTTTTTTCTGCCTTTTTACTCCCTTGAAAGGTGTTGTGTGATTATTGAATACCAAAGCTCCGAGGCAATCCTCAATAATTAGTTTGTATGATGTGTTTTCTTCCATTTCCATGTTATATCTTTTCAACAGAAATGGTGGAGATGAATCGTCCGGAAAAAGAAAAAGAAAGAAAAAATCGTGAAGTGTTCATTTTTCAGGCTAGGATGTTTATTTTATATATTGTTTGATATTATTTGAAAAAAGTTCTTGTCTGGAATGAGAAAGATATATGTAAATGTAAATGCCTAACCTTCCAATTAATTGTTGCCAGATTGAAGCTTAATTTGTAGGGTTTTTTTTTTTAAGTACAGGTGTACTGGCAGATTGCTTTGAACTTCGCTGTCAGCTGAGAAATGTTTATATGCCTGCGAATCGAAGGACGCGAAGGGATCATGTTATAGTCTTGCAGAACTAGCAGAACTAGCCAAATTATGATTTGTGCTCTTCTGATTGTATCAAATTTTCTCCTTCTAAGTAATTTGTTTGACGAAAGCAAATTAATATACTCTTTTCACATTTTAATTTAATAGAAGTAAGATTAAAGTTGACTATATGCATGCAAACCGAGTAATGACAATGTGAACAAGAAGTTTTGTGTATTGAAATCGCGAGGATGGCATATAAACTCGCCAAATAAAATTTTCAGAGGAAAGAGTCGTTGGCTTGAGAGCAACTAGCGGGAACAATGGTGGTTGCTTAATCCCTTTTTTTATACACCACCATTTTAAGTCTTCGTTTCTGCCTCAAGTCCTGTATGCAGTCAGCGTGCACCATTGTACATTAATATAAATATTGCTGCCATATGTTATTCAAACAACCATTAAAACGTGCTTATTGAATTTGAGTAACCCATCAGTATTTCATTGTCCCTGCTGTTTCTCTTAGAAATTTCTTTTCATGCATTGACTTTGTGCCTCGTATTAATTTCTTCTTCAACGCCACGTCATTCAAACTTTAGTCGATAATAAAACAAAACATGTATTTATGATTAGGTTATTGTAAGTTTTTTCATTAGTACAATTGACCAAGTTCCCAAGTAATTTCGGTTACCTGCATCGATGTTGGTCTCTAAAGTGGGATTTTTTAGAACCGAACGAAGTTAAACAATAAACATAGGTGGTAATTTGATTTGGTCAGATCGGTTTCTTTAGCCTATCCAGAATGAAAAGCATTCCCAGCCATTATTCTACCGAAGGCATATGCCGTCAAATGCTGCTCAACTCAATAATACAGACATGACCCACCATCAGAATAAGAAATATTTTCTTCAAAGGTTTATGCTCTGACCTGATTAATGGATATTCTTCAATCTATGATTATTTCCACCCATATTTGGTGCTTCATTTTTTTTTTTGACATTAAACCACAATCCAATTAACTTATGAGCAAGATATATAAAGAGTTGTGTGAAAAAATTTAGGAAACATAAAAAAGCCCATCCGTTGTCACATGCCCGCACTCGATCTGCGGCGAAAGATCACTCACAGCTCCATATAAGTACACATAAGTACACATAAGTACAGATGAAAGTACACATAAGTAAAAAAATGTGTATACTTTCTCTAAAATGAAAGGAACCTAAGAAGCACTGTTTGTACAGCTACATTTGGGGATTGGGAAGTTCCCTAACGCCAATTATGTATGTAATTAGTTTTTTTTCGTTTCAGTTTTATACGCATCCTTCCATTATTTTTTAAATTGGTCACTGCGACTAAGTCAACATTATAAGAATAATAAGTATCACTTGTAGTTGATACCTTTATATAAAATAATTTTAATATCAATTTTTGTATTATAAGGAACTGTTGGTTGGATGGTAAAGATAATTTTGACTATATAAAAAAAATTACAGCTAAATATGTGGCCAAATATAAAAGTTGACGATAGTTGAGCTTTGTATAGCCGGAGGAGGACTTGGCAAACATTTCCTATTTAGCTTTGGAGTTCATTTATTGCACTGGTCAAAATGTAAATGGTTTTAGATTTTGTAATGCTGATTTTATCCCGGTTGATTGCTTTTGCAAGTAGCTGCTCAACTGGCACAAAACTGATTGAAAAGACTGCTACACTGTCATTAGAGTTGGATGACAGAGTAACGTTGCAAGGCCCAGCGGGCTTCCCGAACAGACTTAGTAACAAAGTGTACAGGCTTTTTTAATCTAAAAAGTAATATAAAAATAATTTTTTTTTGTTAATTACGTTCAAATATAATATGATAAATCCAACGATTCTATTTATTATATGTTATGTCACTTAAATTATCTCTCTTTCACCCCATATTTACCTATTATAATAAAGTTTTAAAAGATTTTAATTTAAAATAATTATTATTTAAAGTATCACCTCTTCATCGTACGTGATAATAAAATTTTAAAAGATTTTAATTTTTCACTGTATGAAAGGCCCATAAATTATAATAAAATTCAGAAACTCCAAATCAGGTTAGGCATAAGCCTCATGGATTTGTAAGAGATTTTACCTACATCTCTTAATTCAAAAAATAAATTTTTTTATTAATTTAAATATAAGTTATTACTTACTTTCAACCATGACTTAAAATAAACCCAACGAAAATCTCGTTGAAGAACTCATTTGCCACTCGTTTAACAACTAGTAATCGAGAAAAAACAAGAAGCTTCCGTTAAAACTATACAAAATTAGAAAATGAATCTGATTGGAGATGTCAATGAAACATGTCACACCAGCAGGCTCATAGGATAAGGGGACAAGTTAGACCAATCTCTTCATATGTTTATCCAAATCACCGGTCCCACCCCTTCTTCCCCAACCTCTCCCCCCATCGCCCCCCGCCGCGTCCACCGCCGCCGCCGCCGCGCCGCCGCTAACAAATTAACCAATATTACTTAACCATCTTAGAAGAAACAAAGACAATCTCATTTTCATAGTGCGATCGCGCCGCGGGAGCCGACGGCGAAGCCGACGGAGCGGCACCTGACTACGTCCGGCGCTGGCGACGCCGCGACGCTCGTCGTCCGGCAGTACGGCCCGAGCCACTTGTTCTGGAGGTACCGGCATTTGCGCCACGGCGGGAGGTGCATCCCCGCCTCCTTCATCGACCTCCGCATCCCCTCCGCCACCACCCGAACCACCTGCTTCACCTCCTCCGCCCTCCCCACCATCACCGCCGGCAGCTCCGCCGCCGCCGCCCGGAAATCCGCCGTCGGCCTCGCGATTTCGAACTCCCCCGCGAAGTCCAGCTCGACTATATACCGCCGCCCTCCCCACCCCTTTCCGCCGCCGCCGGCGAACACGTCGACGAACTCGTGACTGCCGCCGGTGAGCGCGCCGGAGCTCTCCCACTTCGTCTTGCAGACGGCGGCATTGTACCCCGCCTCACGCAGGCACCCCATCACCGCCCGCCGGAAGGTCTTCCGGCAGCCTTGCACCGCGGCGGACATCGCCGCCGCCCTCACCACGGCCGCGCAGAGCCTCCTCCAGAAAGCGTCCCCTTCGCCGACGCGGCCGATCAGCTCCCGGACAGCCCTGGCGGCGTCGAACAGACGCCGCCGATGATCCTCCTCGTCCTCGGAATCATCATCCTTCATTTCGACCAACGACGGGCAGTCGACGACACCGTCGTCGAAGAGGAAGCCATCGACGAGGTCCGAGAGAGAACAAGAAGTGCCGGCAGCACTGTCCCCGCCATGTTCACTGCCGCTACTGGTGCAGGTGGCGCCGCTCGCGCCAAAGAGACAAGCTCGAACACGGTCGTCAAGGGGATCGGTGACTCGCTTCGCCCTCGCGACTACCGCCATGGTCGCCGGCGTCGCCGATGTGTAGGCGGCCGGAGCGCCGCCTTCGACGTAAAATTTATAGATGTGCTCCGGAGTCCGGACCATGCCGAGATGGCGGCAAGTTGGAGTAATATAGGCGACATTGTGGGGGGTAAAATAGGAATTTGTGAAATAAAAGTTTATATATGTATGGATATTCGGTGGGTGTCTAAGTGGGAGAGGGGCATATTCGGTATGGATCCAAGTTTTATTCGGCGTGCGTGAATACGGAGGATACGTATCGGTGGGGCGAAGAGGGCCTGGCCCATGCTTTTACGGGGAGCTGCCTCTTAGGGCAGACGAGCTGGGGGGGTATGGGTATGAATGAGCTAAACTAAAACTAAACTGAATTGTATTGTTTTTTAAATTGATATAAATTTTTATTATTTTATTCAAATTAGTTTGAGTGTTTGAGTAGATTTTAATTTATTATAACAATTTTGTTCAAGCTAATTTGAGTGATTGACGAGCCTTTGATCGAATAGATTAAACCCACGACTTTTAAGTGATTAATGTAAAGACCTCACTTCTAAATTATTCTATCACATTATTATTATATTATATATAAATAAATATAATTAGGTACAATTAAAACATATTAATATATATATATATATATATTAATATATATATAAATAATATTTCAACTAAACGTAAAATAATTAACTTCCAAAGAATCAAAAAAAAAATTCCAACACTATATAAGTTTAATGTGACCTCAATAATATTAACTAGCCGAGTCAAGCCGAATATTTTTTCGAATTTGAACCCATCAAGCTCAAATTTTGAGCTAAGCCGAGCTATCACTTTTTAGCTCAAGCTCTATTCGTTGCTCAGCGAGTTATTCATTTTGAACCTAATATTTTTTTGAGTATGAAATTAACAAGCATGAATTAAAGCCGGATCAAGCCGAACATAAAAAATTTGCAAGTCAGCTTGGCTTATTTACACCCCGAAGTGGGGGACATTGGGCAAGCCAAGAGTAAGACTTATTATTATTATTATTATTATTATTATTATTATTAAATACTTAATGACACTTTTATTCTAGTAAATTGTAATTTTTCCTTTATTATAGGATTTAAATTTATTAGGGATTAATTGGATGAAAACATTGGTATATTGGTTATTCGGGTTGTGATAATTTTTAAATCATTTTATCATGTATAATTTGTTTTCTCTTAAACACTTAACTCAGTTGATGATCAATGGGTTATCATTGGGAATGACTCCAATGCACATTCTACACTCGGTTCTAGTTTTATGTAGGGATGTAACCAAGCCTAGTCAACTCGTGAGCATTAAATATTTGGGTGGATTTGTATTTAAGAATCTTATGCTCGATAAAATATTCGATTTTAAATAGATAACTCGTTGAATTATAAACATAGCTTGAATTAAAGAGTATTCGACTTGGCTTGACTTCACTTTCGAGCTCGACATGTTTGAACTCGTTAAAATAATAGCTCATATATTATTTTTTAATCAAGTTTTTAGTATGAGTAAATAACTCTCATACCATCATCAATACTTACAAAAAAATTACTAGCACTTAATATATTGCTTAACTATTAACTATTTAGCTTAGTTAATGATAGTAATACCTAATGCTTATTATAAAGTATTATTTTCATGTAATAAAATATATCAAATATAATTTATCATATTTACTGAGACTAAATCATGAGTATATGTGTCATAATCACAGTAATTAATAATACCTAATGTTTATTATAAATTATTATTTTCTTGTAATAAAACATATCAAGTATAACTTATCATATTTACTGAGACTAAATCAGGAGTATATATATGTCGTAATCATAGTAATTAGTTACTTATTTGATTAGTTAGTAATAAACGAGGCATATGGCAATTATAAATCATTTATTAATGGATACTTAAAATTATTTATTATTTACTACTAAATAGGTACTTGATACTTATTACTTTATCAAAGTATAATCAAGCCAAACTATTTTGCTCAGCGATTTGGTTCGACTCATATCATAATCAAACACAAAATAAACTTGAACAAATAAATTAAATTGAAACTCGGTTCGAAATATATAATTTATGAACAAAGTTTGAATAAGCTAATTTAAAAACAAGTTGACCATGAACAAAATAGCCTTTTACTCGACTTTGGCTTACTTACACCCTTAGTTCTCTACATATGTAGCTATTGAATACCTTGTACATGTACACGAGGCATAACGCAGAGAGCGAATTCATCATGTGAAGGGGGAATATTTGTGTTGCTTATGAGTGTAAGTATGAAATCCTCAGATGCTGTGTTGGAGAACGGCTGGAAGGGAGATGATTTAATTTGGGAGGAAAGAATCGTGGCTAAGACTTATGTAACCAGAAGAACGCCTCGTTGAGTCGATGAGTTTAATGGTGAGACGATTTTGCAGGAATCATGTTGGAGTTGAGTAGATTTTGTGGAGAGTCAACTAACGAGGGGAATTGTCGAATGGCCGGTGTCGACATGGTAGTATAGGAAAAAAATTAGAATGAGTTACGTACACCTAATACATAATTTACATGAACTATACTTCCAATTTTTATTTTTTAATGAGACCCACATAAGAGAGTATATATATATATATATATACTCTCTTATGTGGGTCTCATTAAA
>JAVDBV010053415.1:0-38742 GCA_032619315.1 Piper longum
ACCGCCCCACGACCGACCACTCCCACCCCCCGACCAACCCCCTCCCCACCCCCGCAGCCGTATCACCACTCCTCAAGGCCTGCCACCACTGGTGATCGACTCCCCTCAACGAGATATGTCGATTTCAACTAGCCCCGCCTGCCACTGTTGCTCTATTTTCTTCCGGCGGCGGTATTTTCGTCTGGCAATTATAGCCCTATTGCCGGCCATTTCTACAAATTTTTTGGCCAACCATCGTCATCCTGGCTTCCGTGCCACCGCCATTGTGACTGCCGTCGTCCCTTTTGTCCATCCCGACCAGTTCCCACCCCTGTTCTGTTGCCGATAGCAGCCGCCGTAGCCCCTCTTCTTCCACGGCGTTGCACCCCTCATGCTGGTTGGGTTCAGCTATTTTCTTCCGAACCGGTTTGGTCTATATTTTTACCCGATCCAGATTGGTCTAGACCCGGCCAAACTTGATTTGCGTCATTTTTGCCCATTTTTCATATGTTTTGGTAATTCGAGATTCCTCATGCTTCTTTTGATGATTCTCACTTAGTATGACATTCTTAGGATACTTTTGACTATTTTTATACTTATTTATCAATTTATTTATTTATTATTTATTATTTGAGTCATGTCTTATTACTCATCTATATTTATTATTGATTCATATGTATGTGATTTATTTTATGTAACAATATAGCATTGTTATACTTCTGATTAGATGTATTTTAGTGTTTTGCATGATTTATTCTATAATGTTATTATTTAATTATTTTAATTACATGATTCACGTATTACTAAAAATTGTGATTATTTTATTTATTTCTAATTCGTACATGTGGGCAATTACTTAATTAATAAATATTTTAATTATTTATTTTTATATTTATCTATATAGATTTTGAGTCATTGGATCGACTAAATTACTCCACATAGAAGCTAAAGTAAATATGAGATATATAGCTCATGCATATATGACTCTATTATTAATTAATGAATATTATGAATTTTCTACCTCGTACGCTGGAATCTGATCGCCCACATTGTTGAAAATATTATTATCATTGGAATGACCCATAATTCGTGATTATCTATCAACTAGTAAATGAACATATCCATATTCAAATTGATTTATGGGTCTTTGATAGTTTCCTTCATTATGACTAGCTAGTTATAAAGTACATATAATATATACGCCATTGTTGACTCCTGATGTCGACGGCCACGCTAGCTTCAACTTGACGAGTCTTTTAGCCTTTGCTCAAATATCTGACCAACTAATTGGCATGTTTAGAATATGCAAAATATCTTTATGCGAGTCAAGACAACCAATCGTACCTTATTCAATGCATACGTCAATCAAAGGTCAAAATTAATGTAATTTTGAAACTTCGATTGCCACGTTCAATTGTAAATTTTTCTAATAAATAATATTTTTCAGGCCTTTTATTGAAGAATGGTTCTTGTCCATTGAATTGGGTATATGAGAGAGATGTTCGAGATAGAGGAGTCTCAATACGACTCTCCTCCTCCCCGTATCTCTTTCACAATAAAATTTTATAGAAAAGTTTGCAAGAAATTCTTTTTTGTTGCAATTGAAAATGTGACTGGTAGAGAGTTTTTTTAGAACCTTTGAAAGAAATAAAATTATCTTGACCCCTTTCTTGATTTTTGTAACATTTGTGATATTTTGTACCTAAAGTTTTAACTATTGTAATTATTACTCTTCTGGATTTATAGCCAATACATGATATATTTTGCTTAATTAGGTTTAGCCTAGGCAACCAAATTTTAAAATAATTAGCCATGATGTCGTACGTACGATGCACAAGGTATATTACAGATACATTCAATTTCTTAAAAAATTTCATTATTATCTTATTAAATAATGGAGTATTTTACAAGAAAAGGGGAGAATTTTTTTGATATTAATTGATGGTGGGAGAATTTTAAAAAATTACAAAAAATGGAAAATATAATTAAAATATTAAAACTAAGCTTAAAGTTAAAAAGAAAGAAAAATAATTTCTTAGGGGTGACCAGAATGGCCAACAAAAAAAAACTAAAAAAGAAATTGTCAATCAGCAGGCTTAGGGGAGTCGAGATTTGGTCACCCTCGACCATCGGATAGTTGGATCTGGTCGTCCTAAAGTCGTGGGTGGCCACAATGCCACTCCTGTTGGGGCAGCCGGCCTTTGCTAAGGTGGAGTGTCGGCCGCCTCAAAATAAATTTGTTTACTTATCTATTTATCTTTCAATTTAAGGTTAAGTAGTTTAATTATGTTTTCCCTTTCTAATAATTTATTTTAATTCTCCCATGCAACAAATAAATAAATAAACTCTAATTAAGCTAAATAATGAGATAGACAATAATTACATATATTTTATAGATAAACTCTAATTTTATAAACAAATTCTCATTTTTATTTCATTTCAAATGATAAATAGAGATTGATTCTAATTTTAAAGATATATGCTAATTACAGATATAATTTTAAATATATTCCAATAGCTCTTTTTTTCCGAAAAGGCATAGAAGTTATATCACGCAAGTTTTTTTACCAAACTTTTGCATAGTCTACAATATTGTTGGAGGGTTGCAAGTCACGTAAGCAGTCGATAGTCAAAGTGGCACCATGTTTGTTTCTGTTTCCAATGCATTAGCGAACATTACAGAGCCAAATTCAAACTTTCACGTTTACTGATCAAAACGTACAGCAAACATATTTGTCTCTTTGGCTTTATCTATAAGGATGAGAGCCATGCTATAAGGCTGATGTTCAATGTGATAATTGAGGTTTTCATATTCAATATTATAAAGGTCTGATTTGATTTCCTAGTCTAGCCGGCGCAGAAAGAAATACCAATTAGAATAGGAGATGGAACTGATCACAACTCTAACGGGGAAACGAGGGAGGAGTGGATTTGGCTCTGCATCAACAGCAGAGCAGGTCACTGCAGGAATTGATGCAACCAATCTCACTGCAATCGTCACAGGTATTTCTATAGGCCATAGATCTTCTATCAAACAATTTATCGCACATATTTGTAGCCTTTATAAATGGTTCTTTATTTTTCTTACAAAAAACCCATGTCAGAAACAATATTAATATGATCATCTTGTGAATGAAATTTGCTTGGAAATGACAGGGGGGGCAAGTGGGATTGGTGCAGAGACAGTGAAAGTATTGGCACTTAGAGGAGCTCATGTTGTGATAGCGGCAAGAAATGTCGAGACTGCCGAAGAAGTGAAAAAGAAGATAGTCATGGACAACAGTTTGGCACGCATCAGTGTTATGAAACTCGACCTTTCATCTCTCAAATCTGTTGCGGCATTTGCTCATGAATTCAAATCCCTTGCCCTTCCCCTCAACCTCTTAATGTATGCATTCCCTTCACATCTCCAATATTTCTCATGTTTCCAATACATGCATATGTTACATGAAAATCATTTGATTATATGCCATATCTTGATCTATGAAGAAAAGTCTGATATGTTATAAAACAATTTCCATTTCAGAAACAATGCTGGGATCATGTTCTGCCCGTACAACCTATCAACAGATGGGATAGAGATACAGTTTGCTACAAATCATCTAGGCCAGTTCCATGATATCTTTATATCGTGCATCTAATTAAGCTCAGCAATGAGCTTGGCTAGTAGACAATTAATGTTGTAAAACATATGAGTTCTGATTGTATCTCCTTGTATTATTCTCTATACAGGCCACTTTCTTTTGACAAACTTGCTGCTTGACAAAATGAAAAGCACAGCCAAAGCTAGTGGGGTTCAGGGAAGAATCATCAATCTCTCATCTATAGCTCATCACCATACCTATAGGGGAGGGATTCGGTTCCACAAGATCAATCATAGATCGGGGTAAGAAAGTGTTCAAGCATTTGCTAATATCTTATTTTTATGATCCAATATTATTTCTCAATCAATTTGAGTATGAATCAATTTCTTGCTAAAAAATTGCGTACCAGGTATTCAGACAAGAAAGCATACGGGCAATCCAAATTAGCCAACATATTGCATGCAAAGGAGTTGACTCGACGTTTACAGGTTAATTATATATGAAATATTCAGCCTTTGATTAAAAGGGCATTCGACCAATCAAAATATTATAACAAAATTTTAAAATAAAAAAATTAAAATTATTATAATTTCTCTCAACAAGTCTATTGCTAAAAGGCCGCATATGGCAAACCATCTCGACTAGTGTAGATTTACCTCACTAACCTGTACTTAAAATAGCCAGTTAGTGGTTAATTATTTGATGGAAAATTGACAGGAAGATGGAGCTAATATAACTGCAAATGCTGTACATCCAGGCCTGATCATGACCAATCTGATGAAGCATTCTTTATTTATAATGAGTATGTAATTACCCTTAATAAATCAAAAATTATATTTCAGTTCTTTTTCCTTGTGTGTCTTGTTGTCGTCTAACTTGTCTTTACTAACTAATTTGTCTCTCTTTTGTAGGGTTACTCAGAGTCTTCACTGGCCCCTTATGGAAGAATGTAGCACAGGTACGTACCCGTTGATTATTATTTTTATATTGTTCCATCATTGAAGATGATTGAAGAAGAACTCCATCAATTATTGTAAATTGCCGGTCTTAAACCCGGACAATCCGAAAAAAGAAAGGTGTGAACAAAGGCATCCAACCGTTAAAATTTTGTCATTAATAATCATATAAATTCTAAAGGATCCATGTGCCTGACCTTTTTTGACAATATGTCAAAAACAAAATAATAATAATAATAAGTATTCTAATTTTACAAATGCACTCAACTTTTCAGGGAGCAGCAACAACATGTTATGTAGCACTTCATCCGAAGATAAAAGATGTTTCTGGAAAATACTTTGTTGATTGCAACGAAATGAAGCCCTCCTCTAAAGCAAGAGACGAGGAATTGGCCAAAAGTCTCTGGGACTTTAGCAACAAGCTGCTAGCCAATTGAGCTTGAAGATTACAATCATATATTGCTTGTAGAAAACTTTTATACCCATACAATTATGCTAATTTATTTTACTGTATCTTTTTAACAAAGGAAAATCCATTGTATTTTGCTCTATGACCTTTTGTCTGTTTACAAAAATTTTTGCCATTTTTATTTTATTTCCAAATAGATAATTAAGCAATTAACGAATTTTATATATATATATATATATATATATATATATATATATGCTATCCTGGGCGGTTGATTATGTATTGGTCGATCGTCTTTTCTAACGCATAGCTCAAATGAGTCAAGCACCGGTCTGTCTACTCAACTTGAAGTTTGATATTTTTGCAAGATAAATTATATTTCAAGTACACTTGATTCATTTCACAAATGCTAGTAAACAATAAAATATAATTTGACTGTGATATTAAATAAAAAATGAACAATTTCACGGCCATTTATTTAATATTCATTCATATTTTAAAGAAACTTTTCCATAAAGTATATAATATATCACATAGTAAGTAATTATGATTTTTTTTAAAACAAATTATTCCAAGTTCAACCTAAATTGAACTTAGGTCGAGTTTCAAGATGTTGAATCTGAATTTCATGATATATAACCAAAGCTAGGTTGAGCTCAACTTGAACTTAACTAATTATCGCATGCATATTTTATCACATTTGCTTCTCATGTAATAAATTTTTTTTTTTTGTAAAACAATTATGTGTTGCCTAGAAATTTGACTTTAAATTTGTACTTCGTTGTACAATTATTAATGATATGTGCTTTTGATATTTTTTGCAATTTTTTGGACTTTTGAACTTGTCATTTGTTAATTAGATTATATGAGATCATTATATGTACAAATATTTCATATGTCATGGGCCCCACTTTGATTGGTGAATAATATAATGCATGCAGAAAACATTTAAACCCATACAATCATGCTAATTTATTTTATTGTACTTTTTTAACAAAGGATAATCCACTGTATTTTGTTGCGTGTACTTTATTTGTCAATTTACAAATTTTCTTGCATTTTTTATTTTTTTATTACCAAATAGCAAATTAAGCAATTAATGAATTTTTTATTTCATTTTTAGATATATTGGAAATGAAAAAAATAATGGAAAAAAATATATAATTGCTTTCATTATAAAAAAATATTGTTTTTATCCACAATAAGCCATAGAGCATATTTAAATTTGGTTTGAGCTATACTACCGTGGGGAAAGTAATTCCCACAATATAATTATAAAAATTGTAGAGTAATGTCTCAAATGTATATATATCTACGACACTATAGTTCATGAATTATATTGTTGTGGAGTATATACTTTGCAGATATTTCTCTTTGGTTTTTAAAATTATTTAGTGGGTTATACTTCACCCACAACACTATAGCCCACAAGAACCTTAAATGTGCTATACATCTTGTGTAGGAAAAGTTGACTTTTTTTAGTGTGTCCCTTAGGGTTGATTCTCTATAATTTTTGTAAAACCTGGGTCATTTTCCCAAGAGTTTTGAGTTAGTTCGGTCTTGACCTAGTTCAAATTAGTTACGTCCAACCCTTCTTGTCATGGTTCGAGTATGGTATACTATATATCTGCATGACCTTACCTTCCTTTGATGCTCAATACGCTCGTTTGGACGCTACCCGACCAGCCTTTTCATGTTTGGTTTGGTAGAGTCAGGTGTAGATAAATATACATAGATGTTAGGTTTATGTTTTGTGCCTATTTTTGTTGTTTTCCGTGTATTTGAAACTTTTTTCGAATTGTCCTAGCCCCTGTGGGACCTGCGACATGGTTCCCAAGGTCGTCTCAGCTACTTTAAGGTAAAAATCCTAAGTGTTTGCATTTTGGTCAACCCATAAATTAATAGGTATGATAGTCATACCTCTTTACGTGTGGCACCTTATCTATGACATAACCAAGCTATGTCTTTGTTGGTTTGGAGCTTCCCATTTTCTTTCAAACCACCTCTAAAACCTGGGTCATTTTCCCAAGAGTTTTGAGTTAGTTCGGTCTTGACCTAGTTCAAATTAGTTACGTCCAATCCTTTTTGTCATGGTTTGAGTATGGTATAATATATGTCTGCCTGACCTTAGCCTCCTTTGATGCTCGATACGCTCGTTTGGACGCTACCCAACCAGCCTTTTCATGTTTGGTTTGGTAGAGTCAGGTGTAGATAGATATACATAGATGTTAGGTCCATGTTTTGTGCCTGTTTTCGTTGTTCTCCGTGTGTTTGTAACTTTTTTCGAATTGTCCTAGCCCCTGTGGGACCTGCGACATGGTTCCCAAGGTCATCTCAGCTACTTTAAGGTAAAAATCCTAAGTGTTTGCATTTTGGGTCAACCCATAAATTAATAGGTATGATAGTCATACCTCTTTACGCGTGGCACTTTACCTATGACATAACCAAGCTATGTCTTTGGTGGTTTGAAGCTTCCCATTTTCTTTCAAACCACCTCTAAAACCTGGGTCATTTTTCCAAGAGTTTTGAGTTAGTTCGGTCTTGACCTAGTTCAAATTAGTTACGTCCAACCCTTCTTGTCATGGTTCGAGTATGGTATAATATATGTCTGCCTGACCTTACCCTCTATTGATGCTCGATACGCTCATTTGGATGCTACCCGACCAGCCTTTTCATGTTTGGTTTGGTAGAGTCAGGTGTAGATAGATATACATAGATGTTAGGTCCATGTTTTGTGCCTGTTTTCGTTGTTTTCCGTGTGTTTGAAACTTTTTTCGAATTGTCCTAGCCCCTGTGGGACCTGCGACATGGTTCCCAAGGTCGTCTCAGCTACTTTAGGGTAAAAATCCTAAGTGTTTGCATTTTGGGTCAACCCATAAATTAATAGGTATGATAGTCCTACTTTTTTACGTGTGGCACCTTACCTATGACATAGCCAAGCTATGTCTTTGGTGGTTTGTAGCTTCCCATTTTCTTTCAAACCACCTCTAACGACCTGGCCCAAAGTGCAACGTAATGGACCCAAGTCAATTTTTTAATATAGTTAACCCAAGTTAAAGATCAGTAATATATTCTCACTTATAAACAGGATCTTCTTCTAGTAGGTTTTAGATGTGGGACAAAGTTGAAGGATCTCACAATTCACTCACCTTAGGAAATTTCGTCCGCTCGTTGCTACACCCAACCTACGACCTTCCATGGTCTGTGACCCACGACCTTCCATGATCTATGACCAGGACACTAGCCAACGTTTGTAGTCAAGCACCTTATCTAATACAGAACTAGGTTGCTCTGATACTATTTGTAACGACCCAGCCCAAAGTGTAATGTAATAGGCCTACGTCATTTTTTAAAAATGGTTAACCTAAGTTAAAGATTGATTTACAGTTCATTCATACTTATAAACAAGATCTTATCCCAGTAAGTGTTAGATATGGGACAAAGTTGAGGGATCTCACAATCCACCAGCCTTAGAAAATTTTGTCCCCGAAATTTCTACATTTGGCCCGTTGTTAGCCTCAGCACGCGTTCTTCTCTGGCCCATGACCAACAGCCTTACCCAACGTCCCTAGTCCAACCCATCATCTAACACGAAACTAGGTTGCTTTGATACCATTTGTAACGAACCGACCCAAGTCATTTCTTTAACATGGTTAACCCAAGTTAAAGATCTGTAGTCCATTCCCACTTATAAACAGGATCTTCTCCTAGTAGGTATTAGATGCGAAACTAAATTGATGGATCTCACACCCCCTCTCCTAACCCCTTCTCACTCATTTCCTCATCCCTTCCAATTCTCCTACTTACTCCTTGGCTTCCCCTCTTCATCTTCAGGCCCTCCCCACCTCTTCAAGCCCCTCTTAACCAAGGCTAACCACCTAGGGTCATAGATCTTGGGGTAGGAAGTTCTAAGAGACCTCTTGGTCCCGCATGAGGTAAAGGTCTACCCTTTCCATCTCTCCCCACTGTTGTGTGTTGTTGTTTGCTTCTATGAATTCTTTTTTGCATTTATTTTATATTTTTTACATGTAGCTCGTTGTCTTAGGAGTCATTGAACTTATAATCATTTCATTCTCTCATGTATAAAAATAGATATGTATTTTTTGAGTGATTGGTTGTTGTGTATATTCACTATTTTTCTATTAAAATCATATCTTGCGATATAGATATTATTTTTACATGATTCTTATTTTTTTGCACTCATCACAGTTAGATCTACACTTTTTATTTTGATCACTTCACCTATTATAGTATGTATATGCATGTGTGGGTGCCAAACTTAGAGAATTTGGGTGCCTCTTTCCCCAATTTTTACACCCTAATGTAGGTTTCTATTTATGTCCATCTTTTGCATTCTTGTTTATATTTGTGTTGCCTTACTTTTGTAAAATTTTCACACTAAAATACCATTTAAAGGGTATGTCTAGTTTGCCACGCTCTGAGTTTATATTTTCTGGTGAGCTTACTAAAAGTGGTTAATAAAAATTTTAAAAATTACATAATGACTCCCTAAGTGTCTAATGAAATAATGTAAGTTTTGAAACTAATCAAAAATCATTTAGTTGGTTAGCTTAATCAAATTTCCATAGTGAATAGGAGTGAGTGCAAGGAGTTAAGTAGAGAAGAAGCAAAGGAGTCTCATACTTAGATGAATGAAGTTCTGCGGCCTAGATCTATGAGTTCATGTCGTGTAACCCAGAGTAGAGATAGAACCCAAATTAATCTTGGATTACATCAATACGTACATCGAGGTAAGACCTTACACATGCACAACACAGAAGACACTTAATTATTTTAAGTACTTGATTGATGGAGTGTTACACCTAATTAGGTAACTTAATTAAAGTTCAGGGGTTACAAGTATACTTTATTGGGAAAGTCCAATACTTAGGTTTTATTGAATGGACTTAACGAGACAATTTTTTGGATGCGCCAAATGGTGGGTTGAAATTTGGACCTATGGGACCTGGCATTCTAATTGTTTGGAACACAAATTACTAAGTGTTAGCCCATCGTTCAACATGGTAAATAAAGCCAACTAATGTCGGGCTAAGGTATTAGAAACAGTGTTTATGGGCCGCTCACCAATTTGCCTACGTATCATTCATGCGCTTAGTGACTCCAAATTAGCATAGGTAAACATGTAACGTTATCCAACACCATGGACTTGAATCCTGCAAAATTTTAAGTCCAACACCATGGACCTGAGTAGACTTAGGAATGGAAGGCATTGGTTAAATCATTTCTGGAGCTAGTTGGACGTAATGGGCTTAGGAAAATTATAACACAAGTTATATTAAGTCATGGCTCTCAAGTTTTAGGGGAATTTTTTTTGGACAAACTCTAAGGTCTAGGTGAAATTTCACCACCAATAAAATAAGTTTTTGGATTTTACATCCGGAGTCAAAGAACTAGGGATTCACTCTACATTCCTCCACACTTTGGAAAACCACATTAATGAACCACCTAAATGATTTTTAATTGTAACCAAAATTTACATGTTTCAAGTAGACACTTATTCAGTCCATGTGTAAGTTTTATATATTTTATTGACATATTTTAATAGGCTAACCATGGAGCATAACCACAAAGCATGTCATGTCGTACAAACACTCAAGGATTAGGGATTTTGTCCATGCCTTTAAAGTGTTTTTCTTAGTGTGATATTTTTTATAAGAGCATGGCAACATAAAGATCTACAAACACGCAAAAGATGGACATCAAAAGAGACTTACATCAGGGTGTAAAAATACCTAGGTCACAATGACCATGAAAGCTGCCACCTTTTACTAAGTTTGACATCCCTACATGCTCATACATACCATAACAGACAAACTGATATGCATGAATTATGTAGATCTATGCTTCATGAATACAACAAGACAATTATCATGCAAAAATATCATATAAATCGAGAGATATGCATTTTCTATTGAAAACAATACACTGATCTACGTCGCTAACATAAAAATATCATATCTTTTTAAGTATACATGACAATGACATGATTCCAGAGACCAATATCTCTTAAAAGAAAAATCTAGATAAAAACATACATTAAAAATACAAAAAAGACAAAAATCCATGCGTACAACAACCAAAAATACACAAATGAGGTAAAAGGTTAGGATTTTAACCTCAACTGGTTTTAAGGGAGGTCTCTTGAGGCTTCCAACCTCATGACTTACAAACCTAGGGACTTAGCCAAGCCTGGAGAGGATACCCTAGGGACTTGGCCAAGCTTGGAGACACTAGGAGAGGTAGGGGGGGTGGAGGATCTAGTTCACTGGGCCAACCCCTTAGCGCTCAAATCTGAAAAATGAACAAAGGAGGGCATTGGTAGGGTGCTCTTATGCTCAATATAGGTTGCACACCCTTAGGGTTTTCACCCTAAGACTGCCAAAGTAACATTGGAAACTATGTCGCGGTCTTGTTGGGGTTAGGATCGTCCGAAAGTTTCGAACACACCGCAAGTAACCTAGACTTGCTAGGGACTCACTCCTAACCTTTAACTAGAGTCGATACAAGTCAACTTAAGTGAAATGAGGAAAAGAAAGGTCAGGCACACAACATCCAACGGGGGTCCCGAAGCCAAAGGTGCTATGTTTGAGCTAGCACATACCATACCATACTCAAATCACAGCAAGAAGGGTTAGACCCAACTAACCTGATTCAGGTAAAGACCAAACCAACTTGAAAACTCTCTGGCAAACAGTGCGGGTTTTACAACCTCCCCCAACCAAGGGGGTATGTGCGAAGCCAAATGCCATGACAACAAAAACATACATCATATAATAGCACACAACTAGAGAGAACAAGGAAGCATACTAATACCTTGAATCACCATCGTCCATAAAGAAGAGTTTGGGAAAGCGCTGCTGCATCTTGTCTTCAAGCTCCCACATGGCCTCCTCAACTCCCTGTTGCGACCAAAGCACCTTCACGAGAGGCACTTCTTTCCTATGGAGAGTCTTCACAGATTTGTTGAGAATCTGCATAGCCTCTTCCTTGTTAGACATCAAGCTCCTTCTGCTATAATTTGTGTGATCCATCTGAAATGTGCTTCTTCAACATAGGGATATGAAACACTAGATGTATGGATGATAGGCTAGCCGAAAGTGCAAGCTCGTAGGCCACCTCGTTGACTCGCTTCAACACCTCAAACGACCAATATATCTCAGACTCAGCCTGCCCCCATCTTGGGGAGCCAAACTGACATCCTTGCACCAATAGTCTACATAAACACTCTCCCTGTCCTGAGCTACTGATAGTCTCTAGCGTATCAATTCAGCCATCCTCTAGGAGTCCTGAAGTAACTCGGGGCCTACTATCAATGACTCACAACCTTATAGCCAATATGCCTGTGATCTGCATGGTCTACCATATAAAGCCTCGAAAGGTGTCATCCAGATACTCGCTTGATAACTATTGTTATATGCAAATTCCACCAATAGTGTGTGCTCCTCCCAAGATCCACTAAAGTCCACCATGCAACGACCAGAGCATGTCATTGGTCTGTGGATGATAGGTTGTACTGAACTTGGCCTCTGTACCAACTTCCCTCTAGAAAGATCTCCAAAAGGAAGAGGTAAATTTGGAGTCCCTATCTAATATGTTCTCTCCGAGATCTTTGTGGGGTTTGACAATCTGATTTGTATATAGTCTAGCCAGTCGATATAGGATAGGTCGTTCAAATCGAGATAAAGTGAACTAATTCATCAATGTATATTAACCTACACTACATCTATCTGATGTCTAGAAGGGGGTAGATGTGTGAAAAAATCGCATATGATACAATCCCACTTCCACTCTTGTGATGGCAATGGCTGCAACAAACTGCATAGCCACTCGTGCTCGATCTTAACCTGTTGACAAACAAGAAATCTTGACACAATGTCGATGACATATTTCTTCTACCCTGACCACCAATAAGATCAGCGTAGGTCATGATACATCTTCATTGAGCTCAGATGCAGAGTGAACCTCAAGTAATGAGCCTCATGAAGAATGTCCACATGTAAATTGGATGTGCTGCTACATTTGGTAGGTGCACTCGCCCTCTCTTCATATGCAAGACATCTGCATCTTTGATTAAACCAGAATAAGTCCCAATGTAAACCACTGCTCGAGTAACTGATCAACTGCCTAAACTTGCCTGATATGATCTATAACAATCAAACTAATCGCCTGTCGTGCCAACACGGTCACAAGGTGTCGTTCTACTACATCCTCTCTTTGGTCATCATATCTGATACCCATGGTTGACAATATGGCTCCACATGCGACCAGTCTCCTATTCAGGGCATCTGTGACCACATTTTCCTTACCCATATGGTAGGCAATGTTAATGTGCTACATGTTGTTCAAATCCTTCTATGTGTAGATATACTTCAAGCCCTTATGATCAGTAAAGAGTTGGAAGAACACTCCATACATATAATGTCTCTTTATGAACAAAGCAGCACAACCGCTACAAGCTCCAAGTCATGTGTCAGGTAGTTTTGCTCATGGACATTCACTTGCTGGGGTACATATGCTATCACTCTACCCCTTTGCATAGAAATTAAACTAAGTCTAATGCTGGATGCATTACTATATACCACGAATTCATAATGGCCATATGGTAGACTCAACACTAGAGTGGTAAAGAGTCTCTCCTTCAAAGTTTGTAAACTCTACTCTCATGCATTAGCATACACAAAGCGCTCCTCCTTCCTATTCAGTCGTGAGAAAGGGGCTACCAAGAAAGAGAAACCCCTGTATGAACCTCCTGTAGTATCCGGCTAATCCTAGAAAACTCGCTATCTTTGTGGCTATGGTAGGTCGCTTCCATCACAAATCTGCCTCGACCTTGACTGGATCCACCACGATTTGAGCCATTGATATGACATGTTCCAAAATACCAAATCGGACAGCCAAAACTCAGACTTGAAGAGCTTTGCATACAAGCAATGCCCCCCAAAGATTCTTCAAAGAAATCCTCAAGTGTCTCATGCTTCATGCTCCTCTCTGGACCTTGAGTATATCAAAATATCATCTACATATCCATGAATGCTATTAGTGCATTACTTAGCCTGAAAGGCATGACTAAGAACTCGTAATGTTTGTATCAAATCTGAAAGGCAATCATCGGTACATCCTCCTTTCAAATCCTCAACTGATGGTAGCTTGATCGAAGATCCATCTTCAAATATACAACAGATCCTCCAAGCTGATCAAACAAAATATGAGCCAACTCTAGTGTCAATTACTAGGGTGTGACAACAACTGTAGCAAAGAAGACCTCACATCTTCGGTTAATCAACCTCTAGGCATGATGATACGAGATCAAATAGCTGCCTTTATCTCTACCTTTGCCCTGGAGTGCAATCCACGCATTCCTCTTTAGTCAAAGCTAGAGCTTCTTCTTTTGGCAATCAATCTATCAATGTTCGGTGGTGTGTCATCTAGTCCATATCGAATATCGTACCAAACTCTCTCTTCTGCAACACTACAAAATCAGTCAAAATGATACGCTCCTAGATAACCACAACGACACCCTTCACAGACACTCCGATGGTGAGAATGGCTCTGGCAGGAGTCAATACAACCTAGTCCTAGCCTAAGTACTCTAAAGGCATACCAATCCTATCTACAAATGTCTTGGCATGAAGGTATGCATGCTACTAGAATCAAACAAAGCTATGGTTGGAACATAATGGATAAGTAGAATATATGTGATAATGGTGGCACCCTGGCTTGCCTCCTTTGTTGTCGCAGCATACATCTTGCCCTGTACTCTAGCTTGCCACCCAAAATCTATCCAACTGTGGCCCAACGTTCTACCTCGGCACCTACTCAACATCCACTACAGCTAGATCAACCTGCCTCTGATGACACTGCCTATGACCCTGCTGGTCCTATTGGCCCTGTCAACCTCCCTTGCTCTGCTAGCCTTGCTGCGCCCACTGCTGCTGGTCACCTCTCCCTCGTTGCCCATGAGATTGGGCTGGTGGTGTGGGGAGAAGTGGCTACTACGATGGTGTAGGTAGTCCTCTCTGTTGCTGCTATTAGGGTCAGTACTGCTATTGGTGCTACTACTACTGGTGCTACTACTATCGTGGATGGCCAGAGCACTTGACAGCATGGTGCCCCACTCCACATAAAAAACATGTGTCAGTGGTTCTCTGGTATGCACCCTAGTGGCACCTCTAGCACTCTGGGCAAATTGGATATTCCTGATAATATCCACCTATTGTTATTATTCTAATGCATCCTGCGAGTGAATGCATCAAATAAGTAATAAAGTGATGAGTGGGTATCATTCCCATAAAGATTTGATACCTTAGCTTTACTTATTACTTTAAGGGATTAAACTAGCTACTTAATTAATGAAGTGATGAAAATAAGAATCAACAAAACAAGATAACAATAAACAATAAAGAATCTAAACTTTCCTGATAAGAAATCGACGCAATGACATAAATTTGGTAACAACAAATATCTAATATGCTAATATAGATAATTTGTGAATCAAAATAATAATGATCTTTCAATCAAATGATAGACATGAGATGTTTAACTTCACTTAGCTTACTTTATAAAGTATAATTACTAGTCCTATCTAATCGCTTATGATGTGTACCAATATATGGGGAAACAATAGTAATTGTAAAGGACTTCTGCTTCGCATTGGAATCTAATGCCCAAGCATTATTTCACCTTCCTATGTTAATAAGACTAGGTTGATGCATTACCAACAACTCCCCTATAAGGATATTTACGATTCTAATGCATTCATATATTCAGAATCATAATCTATTTCATCCAAAAAATTCATCAATCTATCATTTCCTAGTGCCTGACTAAATCTCTTACTCATGCAAGAGTTGGCTACTCTCTAAAAGCATTAAGAATAGAAATGAAATAATTAACACACAATCACACACAAGGAGAGATATAATAACACTTTACATTACATTTCTACTAAGATCCATTGTCATCCCGGACTCTACAAAATTACCTCCCATGAAAGGTTTAGAAAACATCATTAAACATAGTAAGAAAACAACAGAAGAAAAGTAGAAGAGATAACCCAAATCTGGTTTGTTAATGCCTTGGCACGAATTTTCTCTCCAAATGCATTTGCTTCCTTGTAGCTTGATTGCACGACTTCTTCTTCACAACTCTTGGAGCTTCTCCCTCCTATAGATCAGAATGTTGAAGAATTTAAGACTTCAAGGTCTAGAAGAAAAATATGTGGTTGAAGAAGGGAGGCCTCTTCTAAGTGAGTGAAGATATATTTTTATAGAAAGTTTGTAGTAAGTAGCTTCTTGGCAATTTCGTAGCAACTTCTTGGCATCTTCCATGAAGCTCCCTCACTGCAAAAGTGTTTGGAGTGTTGTCCAAATAATTATTGCACACATGTGACGAAATGTCGCTTACTTGTGTGATCTGATGTTTATCACCTTGATTAACCCTTGGTATTAGTGGAGTTGGCAGGATTATCCCTCAAACTCCATCATTAGCATGAGAGTTGTTCCCATCAAGTAAATTAGTTAGAAAAGTTGAGCTTTGTTGACCTTCTTGGACGCTTCCCAACACCTTCCTTGAAGCTTCCTACTCTCCGAATACACATGAGATGTTCTATTTTAATTATTTGTATTAGGAGAGTGTACTACTTTCTTGTTCATCAAATTGCCCCATCCAATGGCTTCATGTTGTGCTCCTACCAAACTTAGGTAGACTTGTCTTCTTGGTCAAAGATAAGTGCAAAAATGTGCAGAGTTACAGGATTGACACATGCAGAATGTGACAAAATGTTACTTTCTTGTCTTCCTAATCCATCCAATTATTAGTGTAGAGTTCACTCCCATTGTCATGTATGTTTGGGCAGATCATGTTTTTATAGGAAACATTAATAATTACAACAGAATAAATTATAATTGGAACGATTTGGTGTAAATGTCACTATCATCCACTTGTGAATCTTCTTATTCCTTCAAAGTGTGGTGCACATGACTAGGATTCCAACTTGTTCTTGATCTACATTTGACACTTCTTTACAAAAGATAATATTAACTCAAAATTATACTCTAAAAGCTAATAATTTTGACTTAATTCGTATTCTTAAAAATTCTTATTTCACAACATTATCGGTAGAGAAAAGGATGCTAGGGCATCAAAATTACACATAAATAGTACTGAAATAATAACTCTATTTGAGAGTTATCACCTCACAATGACCAGGCCTAGAACGACTATGTTTATTGAGGGAACCTCTAGATCTATTGCCTCTCGACAAAATACGCTAGCACTCCATCCTCCGTCTGCCATCTATGCTATTGCAGACCCTATAATCCTAAACTCGGTATTTCTATCCTTGGCCACTACACTGACCCGTGGCCCTGGTTTGATAGTGCGACTCCTAAGCATGATCACACTCGAGCACACTTATAACTACCTCAGCCAATGTCGAACATAAGAATGTGGCAACCACTAATTTGAGGCTGATACACAAACCAGACACAAACTGGGCCAAACTTCTCCAACATGAGGAATCTCACATGGTACTCGGCCACAGACGTACCCTCTAGCTGTCTCAACGACAAAATTTTCTTCTTCTTCTTCACCATAAAGCGGAGAAGTACTGATAGTAGAAGACCTACCGAAACACATCCCATGATACCTATTTTGGGGCCCTAGTCTCCAGCAATGTGGCATGGACTGACCCCTACCAGAGCTTGCCCATACTCTACATGACCGTAGTGGCCACGTGCACCGGGAGCTCTAGAGGATAGCCCACGTGCTTCAAAACTTGTTGGGAAATGTCGATCCACTTTGGAGTCACCTCAGAATCCGTGCTCCTGTTGAACAATCATCCATCGTTCTTCAAGAAAATATCTGTAACGACCCGCCCATTTTGAGCCACGGGTCAAGTGTTTCTATACATAACCAAGTGTCTTGTAAATTAATTTTCTATTAATTTTCAATCATTTTAAAATATAAAATAAGCTTAGAATAATAGTCCCATGAACCGAATCAAAATCTCACTATCATGCAAACAATCTCGAGAAAAGAATAGTCCAATAATAGAGTCTTCCAGCTGTCCCGACTTTACCCATCCTTCCCTGCTCATACCTACGAAGGCAATTCCATGTTAGTGATAAAAACACTAAGTCGTATTATTACCAAAAAATAATTAATATATTCCACAACATCTGAATTACTTTTTTTAGCGATTATGAGCCACACATACACTGCTCACCATCCAGCTACGATCCCATGTATCCACACATACACTATGTAGCCTACGACCTATACTTACCTATATTTTCCATTGACTCACCCTCTTGATATCACAAGTGCATAATGAGCCATCTTGTGCCATTGTACCCTGTCACCCCTTTCAGCATGGAGGCAGGTATTTAAATTGTGGGTGTTGCCTCGTGTGAGAGACTCCAAATTTTGTGGGTGCTACCTTGTGGCATAGACTCCCAAATATAAATATACGATATTTTTTGGGTGTTGCCTCATGTTAGACATAATCAATCCGTTGACCCAGGTTGCGCTCGGTGCATGGTGATCAAATATGAACTCAAGTGACCCAAGACTCTCAATTAGGAATATATAACAATAATTATACATACATGGAATTGTGATGAGGCACTAGTCATTATGACACACGATCCTAATATGAATAAAACTTCTCTAAAGTCTTCCCTTTATATAGAAGAATAAATATAGAATTTAAGAAGTCACTAAACTAAATTTTATTAATATGTGTGGAATTCAAAAAGTCATTTGTGTGGTAATGTAAAGTCAAAAAGTAATTATTAAGTTAATATGAATGGATGTTAAATCCTAAAAATATTATAAATATCATTATACCGATATGATAAAGGTCAAACTTGATAATTTATAATATTAATAATTTTTTTAAGAATTAATTAAATAATATTCATGGTTCATTTTAAGATTTACAAAAATCCTAAATAAAATAACCTAATTATTTTTTTTCCGGGTTTTGCAATCTCCCCAGCTTGAAAATTTTTGTCTTCAAAAATATAATAAGGAGAAAATTTGATTTTTTTTCAAGAATTGCCACTCATATGCATAGCTATAGTGGGGTACACTATCCCATGACACTATTATCCACATCGCACAGGTGTCTTATATCAACTATACTACCTAGATAACACCACTGATTGTAAAAGTGTCCCATATACGTTCATTGGTTTAGATGTCACGTACACCTAACATGACACATAAGTAACACACTCATAATTACTTACTATTTAAAACAATAAAAATTAACTCTATAAAAGAATGATGAATGCTTCTATAATTTTTCTTTTTTTTTACCCTGGTATAGTGGACTCTTAGACTTTTAACAAGGTCAAGATTAAATTGCATGGTTCTGAATCAAGATTGAATTGCATGGTTTTGTGGGAAACACAACTTTGATACCACATATAACGACCCAGCCCAAAGTGCAACATAATGAACCTAAGTAATTTCTTTAAAATATTTAACCGAAGTTAAAGATCTATAGTCCATTTCCACTTATAAATAGGATTTTCTCCCAGTAGGTATTAGATGTGGGACTAAGTTGAGAGATCTCATAATCCACTCACCTCAGAAAATTTCATCCCCAAAATTCCTATACTTGGCTCATTGCTAGCCCCAACCCACGACCTTCCATGGCCCGTGACCCACAACCTTTCATGGCCCGTGAACAAGAGTCTAGCCAATGTCTATAGTCCAGCCCACCATCTAACATAGAACCAGGTTGCTATGATACCATTTGTAACGACCCAACCAAAAGTGCAACGAAGGGGCTAAGTCATCTCTTCAAAGTGGTTAACTAAGTTAAAGATCTATAGTTCATTCCCACTTATAAATAAGATCTTAACCCAACAGGTATTAGATGTGGGACTAAGTTGAGGGATTTCACAATCCACCCACCTTAGGAAATTTTTTATCCGAAATTCATACACTTGGCCCGTTGCTAGCCCCAACCCATGATCTTCCATGGCCCGTGACTGAGAGCCTATCCAACGTCCGTAATCTAGCCCATCATCTAACACGAAACTAGGTTTCTCTAATACCATTTGTAACAACCCAGCTGAAAGTGTAATGTAATGAGCCTAAGTCATTTCTTTAAAGTGGTTAACCAATTTAAAGATATGTAGTCTATTCCCACTTAAAAACATGATCTTCTCCCAGTAGGTATTAGATGTGGTACTAAGTTGAGGGATCTCACACTGTCCATGTCCCAACTCACCCTAGTATGATGATACTCTAGGCCGTGAATGTCTGAGCCCTCTCCAATGACAAACTATCATGTCTCACTATTTCTGCCTTGGTGTCGGCTTGTGTGGGGAGCATTACTCCCACTATCATCTATGGTCTTGGAATCTAATATAGCCCTACTGCAGGTGGGCTGAGGGGACATGTAAAAACTGAGTAGGTGGCGGTACACATTCCAGCTCATAGGCCTCTTCTCTGATCTATCCACTACCATGGCCATCTCCCAAACTATGTCCAATAGCCGGCTCATATCATCATGAGAGCTCTGCTGGTCCACCTTAGCTCACAACTTCTCCTATCTTAGAGTCTGGTGCTCCTCACGCAGCACCCTGATCAGCTCTATCTACAGGTCCCCCATCGACTATTGTATAGGCAATGAGGATCGTTTGATTAGAGCCAACGCAGGTGGGGATCGGTGCCATAGTGTGGGTCTATCTCTATGCTACCATATGAACTGCTCAACTTGTAAACACTAAAGTGACAACTGATGGGTCTAGCAACTGGTTGACAATCTCACAAACTGACAATCTATACAACAACAAACATATTAAGAAAAGGCAAAGCGGAAATATACACAAAGAAAGATATACCTGCCGGATAGGTTGTGGATTGGCTCAATGCTGGGGGGCTTAACCAAAACATAACACCAACAAGCATGCCATATCATACCATACAACATACAACATACAACACACGCTTGCAACATATCACAATCCAAAGATTAGCTGCCTTAATAGTCCAAGAGGTTGGCTCTGATACTAAGTTGTAAAACTTCAATTTGGCCCTAAAACAAACCAAATATGATATTATAATTTGGAAAGCTACTCATTGAACTACAACGTACAAACTTTATGATAGCAGAATTTTCATAGAATGCATGTAGAATCATATTATATAATAAAAATCTTAAACTTAGGGTTCCTATATGATCACTATGACCCACAAGAGAAGCAGCACCTCCCCTACAACTAAGAGGGAGACTTTCAAATGCTATGATCACTCTGAGCTACACGAAGGCAATACCTCCAATGTAGTTAAGAGGTTGAGTGCTTGAAAAGATACGGTAGCATGCTTCGGTTATTATACTTAATGCAGATGAGTTATGATAATATAAACACCAAGTCATAGTTACCTATTCCACATACCCCGCAAGAGTAAAGTAAACATAGAGGCATCATCAAATGCTAGGGCATCATATCCGGACACCTAGTCTTCATGTGGGTTCTTCATTCGATATGACCTATATGTTCCTCCTACCCACGTTTCCCTAGAACACACACAACTTCAACAAATTATGTTTCGTGGACCTGAGTTTGCTTCTCGGCATGTTCAAGGATTTTGAGGGTTACACACCCTGCAGACTATATTTATCCTTTGCCCAAAGTTTATCCTCTCCATATATCCTCGCTTCTAGGCCAACCAATGCCATGGGACCTCACCTACATAGATATAGGGGAAAATGTCATTAATCAGACAAGTTTGATTATCTGTTTAAAATAACTACCCGTATAATCAAGGTTCACAAATGGGTATTCAATTACCTACAAGTGAAATTTAGAAATTTCAAAAAGCCGCACAGGGTTGTAAGAAAAGATAACTTGTGAGATCCCTCAGCTTAATCCCACATCTAATTCCTACTGAGACAAGATCCTATTTGTAAGTGGGAATGGACTATAAATCTTTAACTTCGGTTAACCATTTTACACTTTGGGCTGGGTCGTTACAAATGGTATCAGAGCACCCTGGTTCCGTGTTAGATGGTGGGCTGGACTACAGGCGTTGGCTTGGCTCTTGGTCACGGGCCATGGAAGGTTGTGGGTCACGGGCTATGGAAGGTCGTGGGTAAAAGCTAGCAATGAGCCAAGTGTAGGAATTTTGGGGACGGAATTTCTAAAGGTAGGTGGATTGTGAGATCCCTCAACTTAGTCCCACATCTAATACACACTAGAAGAAGATCATGTTTATAAGTTGGAATGGACTATAGATCTTTAACTTCAATTAACAATTTTAAAGAAATGATTTAGGCCCATTACATTGCACTTTAGGCCGGGTCGTTAGATAACTTATTTAAGATGGTCAGGGCCAATGCACTACAAAAATCAAATTAATAAAAAAGCATATGCCCTCACATCCTCCATATAATACCGACCACTATACTCAAGCGGCAAAGGAATAGTTAGGTTAGCACCACAAATTCTATAAATATGTTGTGTTACGCATTATTTTCATACATTACACTACTTCAAAGTTTGAAAGAGTACTAGTGCAATTCATACTACTTGTAAAGATCTCTCACCTCATAAAACAGAAACCCTCATGTACTTAAAGATATTAGTCTCAGGTTGGGACTTTTATTACAATTTTCTGGAGATTATCCTTCTAAAACTATTGAGGGATCTCAACCTTGAAGTTTTATTAAATTTTAAAAAAAATACGTCTAAATGGCCCGACATCGGATGGATCCAATAAAATGCCACCAACACTATCCTACGTCTAATACAAGATTAAACTTAACACATAAGAAGCCAAGCAGAGAAGAAACAAAGGAGTCCTACTGATCTAGATGAGTGAAGCTTTGTGTCCTAGATCAGCAAGCTCACCTCGCATAACCTAGCACAGAGATAGAACCCAAATCATACTCGGATTACATCAGCACACACATCGAAGTAAGGCCACAACACATGCACAATAGATAAGACACTTAATTATCTTAATTAATTATTTAATGGAGTGTTACACCTCATTAGGAAACTTAATTAGGGTTTAGGGTTGGAAATATACTTAGTTGGAAAAGTTCAATACTTAGGTTTTTTCGAATGAACTTAACTAGACAATTTTTCGAACAAGCCAAACGGTGTCTAAATGGGCTAAAATTTATACCAGTGGGCCCTAATACTCTAAGGATTTGGAAAAAACTAACAAGTGTTGCCTCATGGGCCAACATGGTAAACAAGGCCTACTACGGTCAGGCTAAAGTGCTCGGAACAGTGTTCCTAGGTCGAACACCATTTTTTCTAAGTATCATTCTTACGCTAGAAGACTTCAAATGGACCTAGGTAAAAGATATGTTTATTCAACACCTTGTGCTTCATTCCTGGATAATTTCAAGTCTAAACTTTAAGTACTTAGGTCTGAGTGGACTCAGGAAGGGAAGGCATTAGTTATGTCATTTCTGAAACAAGCCGGATCTAATGGCTTGGGAAAATCATAACGCAAGTTCTACTAAGCCAATGGCTCTCATCCTTTTGTGGAATGTTGTTAGGACAAACCCTAAGTTTTGGGTAAATTTTCATTAAATTTCACGACCGATCAGCTAGGTATTTGGATTTTGCATCCGGAGTTGAAGAACTAGGTATTCACCCTACATTCCAGCATACTCTAGAAAACTGGGTTAACTAACGACCTAAAAGATTTTTAATTGTTACCAAAATTTGCATATTTCAAGTAGACACCTATTTAGTATATTTATAATTTTTAAAGATTTTATTAACATCTTTAGTTGGCTCACCGCAGAGCACAACCACAGAGCATGGTAAAGCACATAGACATCACAGAAAATACACCCAAGGATTATAGGTTTTGTTCATGCCTTTAAAGTGGTTGTATTAGTGTGTTTAGAGTATATCTACACAGCTAATGTGAATAAATCATATTTTTTAAGTATACATGCAAATGAGACATAGCCTAATAACTCCTAATAGACAAATGTACATAAAATAAATACATGCAAAATACAAATAGGTAAATATCCATACAAACAACAACCAAAAACACATAAAAGAGGTAAAAGGTTAGGATTTTTACCTTAACCAGTTCTAGGGGATGTCTCTTAAGGCTTCCAACTTGAAGACCTACAACCTCAAGATCTACAACCCTAAGAAAGGTGGGGAAGGTCTGGAGATGAAGAGGAGAGGTCAAGGAGGAAAGGAAGGTCAAAGGAAGAAGAGGCAAAGTGGTGAAAAAAGAGGGAGAAGGGGAGAATTTATAGAATAGGAAAAGGGCCCAGCGGTAGAGCGCTCCCCCAGTGCCTTAGTGCTGGTCTCTACAAGCCGAACCACGAACAAATGACATGCTGAATCGAACCACACATAACGGTCAGGTCAACTTCCAACTCTAGGGCATTGGCCTAGCACTATAGTACCAGAAGGAAAAAAAGGGGCGAAAGATTTTGAATTTACGTGCTTGCTGAGCTAGCGTCTTGGCTCCCAACCCTAAAAACCAAGGGAAAGGGTGATAGGAGGGCACCCTTATGCTCACTGTAGGTTGCATACCCTTAGTGTTTTCACCCTAAGGCTACCAGGTGACCTCTAAAACTATGTCATATGTCTTGGAGGGGCTAGGATAGTTCGATAGGGTTTCCAAACACACAGCAAACAACCTACACTCATTAGGGACTCGGTCCTAACCTCTAACTAGACTCAACTCACCTTGACACAACCGAACTAAGAAAAAAAAAGGTAGGGCACATAGCATCCAATGAGGATACAAAAGCCGAATGAGGATCGGGCTAGGCAAGCACATATCATATCATACTTGTACCATGGCAAGAAGGCGGAACCTAACTAACTCAATTCGAATAAAGACCAAACCGACTCGAAAACTATCAGGATTTAATGATGCTACCACCTCTTATTGAAGTCTTTCTAATTAGGATCCGTCGTGCGTCCTCTAACTATTTTATAATATTGTTCTTTATTTAATATTCATAAAAGTAAACTAAATTACAATTTTACTCTTATTATTATAATTAGAATTAAAAAATTTATACCTCTGAAAATCTGACCCTATTTTAGGTTTAGTGATTATCAAGTTAAATATATTTGCAAAATTAACAAATTTATAAACACCACTTAATAAATAAACAATAATATATTAGTGTTTTTTAAAAATATATACATATTATAGGACTATGATAAATATATATATATATATATAGTTAATTCATATTAAACCCCATATTTTAAAGCATTGAGATTATCATCGTGTTTTAGCCTTTCTTAAATTGTAAATGATTCTAGCTCCTCGATAATTTTATGGGTTCATTGGCACTCATTTAATTTGAAATTATTATGTTATTATTTATTTTTAAGAAAGTTTTAGAGTATAATTAAAATTTTTAAGAATATTCATAAATTTTAATATATTTATCATTAGAAGATGTATGTTTAAAGGGTGAGTTAATTACTATTCAAAATTAAAGGGTGAATTAATATAGTATTCAAATTATTGTTTGTTATTTAATAATATATACCTAGTTTAAATTTTTACATTAATTTATCAATTTTTTATATATTTATATTCTGCTATTTATTATTAAAAAAGCTTGAGTATAATTCTATCTAAACTGAAAATTTTAAAAATAATAAATTCTATTTAATTATTAAAATTATTATTTATTAAAATCAAATATTTAGAAAAAAAATTAAAAATTCATTATTTTTATTCAAGATAATATGTTAATTTTTTTATTTTCATTGATTAATTTTTTATTTTTTTAATAAATATTATTCACAAGTTTCAAATATATATCGCATATCGTACTATACTTGGCTAGTAATTAATGATGTCATTGTCTAAAATTTTATTTTTTAGAGCAAAGAAAAAATTTACAACTACTAATTTACAATAAAATTTTAAATTATTTAAAAATAATTAATATAAAATAATAAATAACAAAAAAATCGTATCGTGCGGCGCAGGAACTTGCTCGGCAAGCGAGTAGTTAAGCTTGAACTCGTGAGTCAATCTCAATTCGAACCGACTCAACTTAACTCAACTCGGTGGATTTGCAACCCTACCCATATATTTTCTCTCCAATCAACCTAAGTCCGCGGTCGTTGCAGCTTCCATTAATCCCAAGCGAAGCAGGTCTACAAGCTTTCACGACCGTCAGCTCTCACCTCTGCCCAGGTTTACTCATCGCTCTAATCAATCTTCTAACTCTTCAATGTTTGAGCTTCTTTCGCTTCATTCTGAATATTTCCATACCTGTTTTGGTATTTAAATGAATGCTAACATTTGTGATTGAGCATACTTGACGTCTTCGACCAACTTTTTTTGATGGAGTATTGCCGTCTAGACTGTATGTTCACTGCTGTTTTATGTTTATTATTGTGCTTTTTATGTCGTTTTCTGATGGTGGCATGCCTTAGTTCTTATATTAAGATGTGTTATTTGTGTTGGAAATTGTTTGTTCGACGGTCCAGGGATTGAGTGATTGTTGGTTTGTGAGAAGCTCTTATAGCGTAGTTTCTTTACAAAATTTGTTGGTATTGCCCGTTATTTTAAGTCTGTAAGGATGCAATTGCATATATGCCAATTGCCTATGTTTTGTGATGTTTCTTCTGTGACAATTTCTGACGTACTATGAACCCTAAACTCTGTTTAAATAGATGGTCCAGTATTTATTTATTGCTTTATGAGAACTTCTCAAGTGAAATGCTATACTAGATATGTAATCTTCATTGATACCATAAGCTTAAAGCTGAGAGTATGGAATTGCAATTGAGCCATTGCATGAAATCGGCCATTTCTGAGGGCATTTTTCTCTGTGATGCGCACAGGGAATTGTTGGTTTTGTTTTTTCTTGTCCAAGTGATGGCGCTCTCTGTTGGCATCCGTCGTCTCCTATGTGGATCTTCAAGGGTATCATATGGAATCCGCCAGGAGTCTACTTCCTCGACTCCCCTGACCACCCCCAAACTCTTCATTAGTGGTGCAGTATTTTACTTTGCCTTTTAGTAGTTAAAGATATTTGTTTAACAACTTCTGTTGTTTTTCTCGTTTTGGGATTTTGTTCCCTATTGTGTTCAACTTTATTTGAAATGTAAAAGTGATTTGAGTATGAATATCCACCGTAAAACACTTAAAAATTTGAGCTGTGGCTAATGAATGCATTGTTTATCATTTATGTGTTTTTTTTTCTCCTGCATCCTGGTTGATTCTGCTTGATTAAAATAGAAAAACAAGGGAAAAGTCCTAACTTGACTTCGCAAATCAAGTTTTGTTTTGTCTTCCGCTCGTTTTTACCTGTTACTTTTTGTACAATGAATTTCTACGATGCAATTCTGTTGGCTTTAGACATACATCACAAATATAGTTAATGTGAATCTCAATATACAGTATCTGATTACCATTTTTTACCTTCCTTTGCCTTTTTCTGTTAAGTGCAGCGTCACAATATTTTATAGTATTACCCCTTTCAAAGGTGCTTTATAAGTATCTTAGTTCATTAGCACTTGATAACAGTTAATGAGATAAATGAGCACTATGAGATCAATTGATTTTTTTATGTGCTTCTTACTGATGCAGGTTTGTCAAGGTTGACTACTGATGAAAAATTGAGAAATGCCTTTTCTATCTTTGGGCAGCCTCTTGAAGGTGAGAATTGAGTGACCTGGTATATTTTCATTCTCTTCTTCTCAATCTCTGTTGCAATTTATAATTCTTTGTTGGCCGAATTGCAGCAAAAGTTGTTACTGATAGGGTTTCAGGGAGATCTAAGGGGTTTGGTTTCGTTAGATATGCAACTCTAGAAGAGGCTGAGAAGGCTCGAGAAGGAATGAATGCTAAGTTCTTGGATGGATGGGTGATTTTTGTTGACCAGGCAAAGCCCCGCGAATTCAAACCTCCACCGCCACCTCAATGTGAACCATCTGACACTGGCTTCAGGACAAACAAAACCATTGGATGGTGTGGTTGATTTCATGTTAGAGGCATATTCTTAAAATTACTCTTGTAGAACTTTAACTTGAATCATTTACATTAAAATTATAACACTGAAGCCAATGGGGGCAATCGCATGAATTATAAAGGTTTTTTTTTATTGAGCTATCATTCACCGCTAAAATATAGCATCTATTGTCAAACAAAATCATGTGATACTTAAGACATTGCATATCTATAGTAGAGTGCATGAGTTAAATGATGATGTAAAGGGCAGGTATGCTTCTTGATCTTCAGCTTTACAGGCCTATTGCCTTGGGCACTATTTTCCTGTAAGTCTTTTATTTCATTTTCTTGCCGAGGATTTTATTTTATTTTTTTCAATTTCTATGTTGTGCTACTGTCAATTTTCACGAAACTATGTTGTGTGAGTGCAATTTCAATAGATTTGTGTTCAAGAACAAATTTGTTCATGGGTAAATAATGCTCAAATCTCTAGTCTTACCATACATTTCGTTCTGTACTTTTTTCAACTATGGTTGCCCTGAAGTCTGATCTGGGAATTATACGACTCACAATAGGTGAAGACTCCTACAAGAGAGGAGCTGGTAGGAATTTTGCGTAGTCATTTATCTAAGGCCTTGGTAAGACTTGCTGCAGGTAACTTCCTAGCAAAAGCTAGAAGTGAAGATTTGATTACAAAATGGTTATTATTTTCCATGGTGGGATATAATCCATTGATCTTTTGCCACTGTTCTACTTGATTTTCACTGCTATAGGGTTATGTCAAATATGTCACAAAAATAAGGTTAATATGCGAGATTCTTTTATAATTTTGTGCTTTTAATATTAAAAATGTAGGGATTTCTTTTTTAAAAAAAAAAAGGAGTTGATATTACTACGTTAATTAAGCGAGCTAGTTTTTGAGCATTTAGCATTAGATTCGACTCGATTCGAAACTCAACAAGACTCGAACTCAAATTTTTTTATAATCATATAAAATAAGCAAGAAGGTCATGCATTCTACCATCAAAACTACTATTTGTAATCATATAAATCTTTGTTGGGGACAATATCTACAATACTTTATATAGTATTAAATCGAAGGAAAAGAAAAGATCATTAAGATTGATTCAATTAAAAAGTGTTTTATGAAAGCCCTAAAATATTGTTCTTTGTTGCAAAGAGCAAAGAATACTGATAACCAGGTATAAATTTTAATGAAAGAAAAAATTCAGCTCGATATTTAGTTAAATCCAATAGAGCCGATTGCATGAACACTGGCACAAGCTACACAAAATCGAAATGCAAGGTGTCATACCGAATCTCCATTCAAGTTTAAGCTAATTAGTTTGAAAATGCTGATTAGTAGTTATGATCAACTTAGATTTACTCAATTGTATCTCGAAGTACAATGCATAAAAATGGCAAGCTACCATTATTTTTGAGCTTAACCTATTTAGGTAGGTTGGTGCAAGCTCCAGCTCCCTTAGATGTTGCAATCATAGCGATAACAGAGTACGCAATTTCCGCTTCATGTCTTGCAACTGACTATTTTCAGTGCTGATTTGAAGCCGTTTAACTTCAAATATGCACTCCTTTACAGTAAATCAGCCTCCACTTGAGTACACATCTGTGACTGTTTAAATCAAGTAATAACACACACACACACACACACACACACACACACACACACACACACACATATACCATTGATCAGATGAATTGCAAAGACAATCAAATAATACGCCAATCAATCAGATTTAAATCAAAGATAATCAATTGGAAGACCCAATGAAGAACCAAGCAGTAGATATGCAGGGGTGATAACTAATAGCACCTATTAAATACTAAATTTCAAAATAACCATTAATAAAATTCAACAAGTGCTATTCTGCGTATTACCTAATTAGGTCAGGCTGTAATACCTTGCAAAATATGAGCACTCCAACAAATATGCGTCGTTTAATCTTCACATTTGCATTGGAAAGAAAAAGCCATTATTCAGTGTTCAATAGGTTTGATTGGCTAATGATGTTTCTCGGATGTGATTTACATGTTATTGATACTCCTGAAGACTTCCCCGAGTTATTTCCGTTCAAAGACTAAAGAAATAACTAAAACTTCTTATACCTACCTTAAAATCACTAAGAGTATCAATTTCATCGTTGGAAAACATCATTAGCCAATTCGCAATCTCATTAGTTCAACAAATTGCAAAATAAATAAGATAAATGCATTCAAAACAAAATAATTTCTTCATCCACAACGAGCCCGCAAACAATATAAACTGTTTCATCTAGTAAACAGTAAAATCGCACTAGCAAGGCAACCACAGCATGCGTTTTATCCAGCAAATAACAAGTTTCATGCAGTATGGAAGGAACACCGTTGCCACTGAAAAACTTTAGTGCAAGGAAAGAATGATACAACCAACATCGTGCTTCGCAAGTGAGAACTGCAATTTCTCCACATATGACCTAATAAAGCTGCTGCTGCTGCATTTAGATTCTTGAGAAATGCGAAAAGAATATTCCATCAGAAAAATCCATTTCAATATGCACTTCTGCTCACACCCTAGATTTCCAAATACAGGCAAACATAAGGGACAAAGAAAATGAACGGGAAGTGTGAACACAGTCCACAAAGCTAATAAAAAAACTCAAGAAGATACGGCACAAATCAGACCTTTGTTCATGTTGCTTAGAATCAAATCTTCCAGAGTGCTTCCGATATTTAGTATGATTTTTCATAACACCATTGCTTCTGTGAATGTGCTCGGTCTTTTTCTGCTTATTTTTGTGGTGCTGGTCCTTCTGTTTGCTGCTTCTGCTATGACGGTGATATGGACTGTGCAATTTCAATGCGTGAGAAACTGAAGTCACTGGAGGATCATACACATCAGGAGCCCATGAAACTCTCAATTTAGCTCGTTGAGCTACCTCTTTTCCTTTACCAGCCACTTTCATGGAAGACACTAGTCTTGGCTCTACCTGATGGGAAAAAAAATGAAACAATGTTTAGTAGTTTTAGTACTTGAAACCGCACAGTAACTGGACAATACAGAGATACAGGGAGAGATTTATACCCCATAAGATTGAGCAGAATCAAAAGTGACAGACATTTGTGACTTTCTACCAGTAGATGGAATCATGATAGATGAAACTGAGGTTGGCAAGTTCTTTGAAGTGGTGTCAGATAACTTTGGTTTTGTTTCAGCGTGTAACATGTCTCCTAAATCAGACATTGCATCCAAATCTGAATTTACTGCAATATCACTTGCATTCTTGTCCAAGTCATTACTAATGTGCAAAATTTCAGCAAGAGCCACTCCCACATTTGCAACAAGATCTTCTTCAAATCCAGCTACCACATTCTCCTCCTTTGCACCTTCTTCCATGTAATAACCCAATTGAAGACCCAAATTTTCCAAATGATGTGAACTTAACATGTGTGCCTAGTGTTTTCTTCAAATGAAATCAAGTATTATTGTGCAAGTTAACTTCGAAGTTAGTATTTTACAAATTAGCCACTAAATGTGAAAAAGTCATTGCATGTACACTTTAAAATAATATCTACAATCCATAAGTGTTGTCCACATAACAATAGATTTAAAGAAATCTTCCTGCTACATAAGAACATTGCTCGGAACTCTCCCAAGTCCATGAGCAAAAACAAAAATTACGTACTAAATGCATAAAAGCAAATGGCTTTATTGTTTTCAACAGATAATTTTGTAACTGAGAGAATAAGACTTGGAAAAGCAATGTGTACCTGAGCAACGTGCCCCAATCTGCCCGCATGCAATGCGATGAGGAGATTTTAATAGAAAAATAAAGGATATTAAAGTCATTGCAAATCTAATGCCAAATGGCCAAAAGTAGCATTTTACACATGCATGTGATTCAATATAGAAAGGTTAGGCCAGCCATGGGAGCCAGAAAACTGAAAGAAACCTAAACCCAACACAGGTATAAGAGAAAAAACATAGACCAGCTTATACATATAAAATTTATCAATTCATCCTATCTAGACGCAGTGCAGAAAAAAATAGAATAAAGTAAGAAAATTTCAACTAGTTAACCTTTATATGCAGAAGTAACAGCATAATTCAGATATTAAAACACAAAATGCTCTTCAAGCATACCATGTAATAATGTCAGCAACTCCAAATGAAAGATCATAACCAAACACAAATGAAAAAACACTCAATGCCATAAAGGTGCACGTTGATTGAAATTTGAAACCTAATTCTCAAATAATAAGAAAACCTTCAGACTGCTACTACTTAAATAGGACAACTAACTTCAAGGTCGACACTTTTATACTAGGCTCCTCATAGAACAATTAAATAGAAAAACACTTCTATAAGAAGCATGCCACAGCCTCCTTCTTTATAATAAGGATCCAAACATAGTGATTGTATAATTGTAATAAACAACGACAGAACAACTTATAATCAAATTTATAAACAAAACAAGTGGCATAAGATTTGTAACACTTGCAATAACAATCCATTTCGCGTTCCTGTCACTTTTAGATGCTATACATTGCTAATCTACTCACATCATTTTACAAAAGAAGGAGTAGAATAACAATATATAGCATATAATAGCGATAAAAGACAAAGACTATAACAAGTGCCATAGAGGAACGTACTATATACATAAATTGAAATTTTAACAGCCAACACAAAAGTAGCATAGCTGTTCAAGATTAGAATAATCAATGGGTACAATAACAAACAAAACAAATGCAGAAGATTTGTGACAGACACTACAATATTTCATTTCGCATTTTTGTACCACTATTAGATGCTATACAATGTTGTTCTATTCTTCTTGAGTAGTATAAGAAAGAATAGAACAACCATTAGCATATAATAGTGATAGAAACACAAAACGTAAGATTATAACAAGTGCAATACTGGAATACATAAAATTTGACAGCCAGCGGCCCAGCACAAAAGTCACATAGATGTTAAAGAGATTACAATAAACAAAGTGGATAACAACAAACACTTTTGATCAACATGATGCTCAGTGCAATTGTATGTAAGCATCCAAAACAAATTAAATTGGTAGAACTAAAAAAGAACGCAGAAAGTACTGAATAATAATGATATCAATAAAGCATAAAATGCATTTCTTACCCAGTATCTAACTCCGAAGAAGAAGAATACTCCAGACCAAATGGGGGATCAAAGCCCTTCAGTCGAAACCCGCAATTCGATCCGAATTTTATAAAACCACAAGCAAAAAGAGAATCTAAGAGCCAAACCCTACCACCTTGACGTGAATCATGCCCCGTCACCTTCGTCTCCGACGGATCCAATAGATCCGAGAAGAATAGAGGAAAGAGAGGGCAGGAGAAGGAAAGGATGGGTCAACTACTAAGATTACCTCTACGACTCCATTTTTCTAAGGGGTTGAGACGATGAGAGCAAGAACCAACGTGGAATGAAGTCGATGACGGTACCATTATCTCACGCCTGGGGAGTAGTTTTCCGAGCACCGACCGCATCATCGCCGATGCTCAGAAACAAGAAAAATTTTATAAACAAAAAAAAACACCAAAAGACTTGATCCCTCAACCCAATCTTTCTCGATAGAAATTAAGAAAAAAAATGGAAAGATTTGGAACGAAAAACTTCGATCTTTTAGCTTTCAAATCAACCCATGAAATGAACAAAATAAACGGAGGAAGGTTTTGGGGCTGTGTGGAGTCGATGAATTTGTCTGTGAAGAGGGAGGAGTCGACGAAGGCAACCATAATATGCATCACGAGGCGTGCAAAGTTGAGCTTCTTTAACCGCCTCAGCCCGCAGACTTGGTGGATTCCGTAGTCCTTTCGCCGCAAAGCCTCAGCCATGCCGCTGGTCTTGTGTTGATCTATGCTGCTATTCTGCCCTGTTTTGGTCCCAACTTTCTGCATACCCAAAACTAGGTTAATCTAAGTGGGATCGGACACGGTGTTTGACTTATCAAAAGAAAATTAAATTTGAAGTTCAATTCAAAGTTAAATGATTCTGAACTTTATGCATATTAGCTACGGGTCACAACTCCTGTACTCTATATGACCTATCATTCCTATTTCGATTTATAATGAAGTGGAGTTACGGGCTTAGTTTTTTCTTTATAAAAATATAATCATAATAAAGATTATAAATATATTTGCCTAAATATGGGATCTTATATGAATAAGTATTAAATACTAGACTAATTAACTATTTAGAGATCTTAATTTAGTGGGACCACCAATTTTATTTCTCACGCATATGTAGAATAAGAGGGCCCGGCGTAATATCCTTTATCGGATGTAATAACGTCTCTGGTGTTACTCAGATAATAGATTGAATTTTTCGTTTCAATTTTAATAGTTATTATTAGAAAATAGTGCATGAAATCCAGGGTAAAACTTGATAAAATTTTTATGATTTTCAAATCACATAGGTGTCTCAGAGTAGAAAATTAGTTTAAAGTCAATAAATAACAATTTTATACAGTAAAATAATATACAAAAAATTAAATACAATAATAATGCATATCCCATAGCCAACATCGTTAGAGTGAAGCAAAGCATCACCATAACAAATCCTAAAAGAAATACATATACATATATATATATATATATATATATATAATATACAAAATGTACGTTACTAGTCATCACGTAATAAAAGCATAAGTAAATGAGCTATAGACAGCTCACAATATACAAACTATATATACATACCTCCCCGGTGAGAATATTCATAAAGAATGCAACCAAAGCACGCGTTCAGCCCAATACACTACAGAATAGTTCAATAATATAGTATCCTACAGATTAGTATAACAGTGCAATACAAATACTAAAGTGGTTTACTACGGACTAATGCAATAGTCCTTAGATATCACAAACTACAGGGATAAAACATTCCCTCTAGAACACTTACGTAGAGGTATAGTAACAATAAACAGTGGACTATAAAATGATACCATAATCCTTGAAATTACCATTAGTTGTAACACTCCGAATCCGGCTCGCTCGTGAACTGAACTGAACTGTCACATACCCCGGGTGGATCTACTCTCTGGCATTTTAAGATGGAAGATATTGATCGTTATACATGGATGAATGTAATGAATCCTAACATGCCACTATGTAGACGACGTACCAACCACCTCATATTAAAGACAACCACAATAAAGATCGATAAAAATTCTTGAAATAAAATAGATCGAATCTCCCATAAAAGTGCAATTCGGGGCCACCCTGTCAAATCAACGTATATAACTTCGTAAAACAAGATTCATTCACTAGACTATATTTTTCACATAAGCCTTTAATTCAAACAATCAATGCATTCTCGACATTTTAGTCATGACCCACCTGTTCATACTATTCACAAACGTAATAATATATTTTTCATATCCAGCTATCATTATCCATGTCCACATACCCAAACCACAACAAAACAATCAAAACTGTTAAAACAAATATTTCGTCGGCGAGTATGCGTATGTGTGTGCAAGGGAGTAACTGCTCCTCTATCCAAGCTGGCATATCCAACATTCAGTCCTCGCCTACATATATATATAAAGAAATGTCAGTAACGAGTGTTACTGGTCCAAAACATGCTATGAGAGCAAACTCTCATATGGAAGAAAACATCATGAAGTCCCTGAAGAGCATCTACTGAACTGAAATTATCTTTAACTAAGCTGATCTATTACTGCTAATGCCTCGACATTTTCTCATTTCTCTTTCTGGTCCCTTGGGACAACTGTCATATTCTTAGTCATTTTTCTTATTTCCATACCCACTCGCATAGCACGGCTATTGATAATCCCGGCTTGGACTAACACACATCACTCGCATAGCATGTCATCGGTATTCCCTAGCTTAGACAAGCACATGTCTGTAGACATGGTTGTCGGTAGTTTCGGTCTTCGACTGGCACATGCCGCTAGCGTACATGGACGTCGGTAGTTCCGCCTTAGACTTGCACGTGCCTGCTCGCGTAATACGGTTATCGAAAATACGAAAACTACATATACGTATAGGTCTTGGTAGAGATTTATATAATAGACCCGGAGGCATCGTGAGCTAAATCTGAGTTTCGAAAACAAACTCGAGGGATCTCATCCTCAAGGGTTATTAATCCAGAAAACTGTTCAGCTAAATAGCCCAAGCTAAGTGGGATCCGATAAAATACCACTTAACCCGTCCTGCAGGCATTAAAACAAACCTACAATAGAATAGAGTATATATCAGAGACGAGTCCTAAACGAACCTGGCAGAAGCTCCAAGCATGGTTGCGCGCCTACGCGGCAAGCTCCCACTCCGTACCTACACAGCAAAACTAAATACTAACGCCCGTTCATGATGCATTCACACACCCTATAACATACACACATCATCACGCACCAATCAACATACGTTAATAATAATCAATATAAGTTTTCCTAGTCTACGTTGCATTAGATTACAATAGTTGTTTAATTGACCTAATTAATCACTTAGCATTCATTTTAATATCACATAATCACATACATCCATATTTTTATTAACATAAAAATACATAACACATCAGCCACTCAATCATACTATCATAGCATGCTGTGATAATAATCATTAATTCTAAATAATTAAATTAAATCAATTATACCTCGCGTGTCATTGATAATCAGCGACGGTTAGGGTTTCGTCGCGCTTGTCGGAGCTAGAATTTGAAGCTCAAGAGTATTCGAAGTTCAATCAGGATCAACTGGATGAACTTGGTAGAAAACTAGGCAAATCCGGTTTTCTAACAAGTTCAGTGGTTTTTCGGTGGGTCTCGGCGGTTTTCTGGCTACTCCCGACGATTTTTCGGCGACTATTCCGGCAAAGCAATCAGAGTTAGCAGTCGGCACCGTCTCGGAAAACTCGTTCCAATGGTGGTGACGACAAGAGCAACCGCGGTGGCGAAGATGGCAGGCGGCGGCCTCGAGTTCGGTCAGGCAGTTGGTCGTTCCGATCGGGCCCACGGCCGGCCTCAGTGGCGGCACTGGGTAGAGGGGAAGCGTTGGGGAGGTCAAGAGGGTAGTCGTCGGCTTCACAGCGGCAGCAGCACGGCCTGGACAGCGGCGAATCACGGCAAAGACAGTGGCAGCATCGCAAGGCGAATCCGGCGTCGTGGCGGTCAATTGGTGGCCGGAGACGGTCGGGGCGGCACGGTGACGGCACGACGCTGCGGGGAGGCCTTGATCGACGGCAGGCCAACGTCGGTGACGACAGTGGCGGCAAGGATTTGGGGGTGAGGGAGTGTCGGGGTGGGGAGAAATAATACCACAATGGCAAGGTTGTAAATAAGTATTGACTCGATTCCTATTCAAGTCAAAATAATAACTAACTCGTAATAAATCCTAAAAAAATAGAAAAATTGGGAAAAATCCCATAAAACAAAACAAACACTACAACATCCAAATGACATGTTTTATAACTAATAACCCACCCTAACTACCAAATAACGTGTCCTAATACATTATTCAGCCTAAAACTATTTCTACGATCAAATCAATAAAAAGAAGAATTACTGCATACTTTTATATATTCTGATAACTCATCTCACATAATTTCATTGATGTTATCATCATATATTCAGGTATACATGACTCTCATCGCTCATAACTCATGCTCATCTCGATTTAACGTGCGGTCTATGAACTGACTCAATTCCAACCGACAGCTGAACCGACTAGTTCGCTGTAATAAAATCCTATCTCGAGTCACGAGTTTTATTAGTGGTCCCCAGATATCTCACCATCTATAAGGATAATATACCCTCTAGTTCATACACGCAAGGGTAGAAAGAACCTAGACATCAGTCAAAAGGTATAGTAGGAACATAATAGTAATAGTACCAATAACAATGTTGGTAACTTGAAGCGTATTGATAATATAAATAACAATAACGATAATACAATAAATAACGACAATAATAAGAATAATAATAATGATAATAATAATAATAAAATAATAATAGTAATAATAATGATAACACTAATCTAACAATAATTATAATTTCACAATAATGGTAGCGGTAACGACGATGATAATGACCATGTTATTAGTAAAGGTAACATTAACAGTAACAATAATTATAATGCCACAATAATGGTAATGGTAACGATGAGGATAATGACCATGCTATCACTATAGGTAACGTTAACAGTAACTATAATTCCATTTGTGCGATAACACAATCATGTGGAAACCACTATACGTAAGGTGGGAACCAACATACACTAAATATATAACATTAAATAGAGAGTAAATCTTACGAACCTCGTATTTCAGCTCCAAGCGATCAATTAGCTCTGACAAGTAGGATCTATGTACCAAACCAGATATTTAGACTCTGTCAAAGCCTATACAACATGTAAATATATGCGATGCAATGAACTTGATTATCATATAAATAAAATAATTAAAATAATTCAATTAAACAATTAACGGCCAAACATAGTCAAATCTAGTCCAATAGTCAGATAGTAAAACTATGGTTGCATGAATCGGAATCGGAATCAGAATCAGTCTAAATCGGCAAAGAATTGGTTTTCTTGAATCAGTTCAGGAATCGGTCTGAATCGGAATCGAAATCGGAATCGGAATTGGTCCGAATCGGTTATATAACAAAATTTGATATTAATGTTATTTTGATATTATTGTGTTATTATAGTTTATGATACTTTTTAATATTTTTTAGATTTGTTTAAAAATTATTTGGAATTAATTATTATTTTTTACTCAAGTCGGACTCGAGTTAACTTTCAATTACAAAAATACCACCCCTTCTCCTCCACCTCCACCCCTTCACCACCGCTCTCGCTGC
>JAVDBV010053418.1:0-11318 GCA_032619315.1 Piper longum
CCCCCTTCTTCCTTCCCACTTTTCCTATCCATCACCACCCCCATGTTTTATGGAGCACCGCCGGCCTCACCACCATTGGGCCATGCCCTTCCTCGCTGCCAGCCAGCTTCCTCCCCAACCAAACCCTTCCCCTCTTTCCCTTTCCTTCCTCTAGCGTGTTTGGCCTCCCTTCCTCCCTACTGTCACTTGGTAGCCGCCAGCCAATTGGTACCATGCTCTGGCCAGTCGCCTCAGCCAGACCACCTACCCTACTAGCTCCTAGCCCCTCTCCTTGTCGAACAATTTTCAACCATGGCCGCCACCCCTCGGTAGCAGCGACCGTCACCATCATCGCCTATTTTACACTGAATCTCTATAAAACGTTTTTCGCTTCTCAAATTTTAAAATTTTAATTTATTTTAATCATTATGTATATTGTTCATATTTTTATGAATTGTTCATATTTTGTTAATATGTTAATTTTGAAATTGTGGTGATAATTATCTATTGATTAATGAATTTCTTTATGTAATTAAGAATTGATAATTAATAATGATAATTCGATTTATTTGATTATGAAATTAAATACGTGAGTATGCATTAGTTTTATAGTTGTATAAGTTAATTATCTAATTAATTAGAATGTTAATTCAAAATGAGGATTGATATGAGATGACAATGAGTTTAGAAATTTGACGCAATTACCTACTTAAAAGTAATGATAGGAAGGTCTTAAATTGCTAATTTGTTATTTAATTTATTTACTGATAATCTAATATTGATATTAGTATTTATAGTATTCATGATTATGTAATGATTCTCATGCATCCATTTTATGCATGCATCATATAGTTAGCATAGGCGTTAATGCCTAATCTTGTTGTATAGGTAAAAAGTAGGAGTTCACACCTAAGCACGAAACCCTACTTGGAACTTCTATCAGGTCCGTTAATAAAAACCCTTGAAAATGAAATCTCTAGAGTTATTTTTGAACTCATATCAACTACAAGTTACCTTTGAGTCTATCTATATAACTCTCTCCCCAGCCATATAATATAATTTTTATCTGATTTTCTTGTAGGCCAGAAGATGGAGGAACATGCTTACACATACCATGAGAGGGCGCATGTGTGATTCACAACGAGCTAGATTAATGGGAGAGTTGTTCCATTATTGAAGGATCCTAACAACTCCACGTTTTGAGCTCACACCCAAAGAGACGTAGAGGATACATGTACATTTATGCACATCGCATGTCTAAACGAGTGGTATCAAAAAATACTGAAGGAGGATGCTTGCGAGTACTCGACCTTTTTACAATAGGCCAGCAGAAATATGGAGGATTGAAGTGGGATTAGGATACTAGTTTTTATGAAAGTGGGGCTTTAAAATGAGAAAATGTGGAGAATGACATAATGTTAGTTAGTTTAGGATGCTATCTAGTCTACAGGTAGATGACTCTTTAGTAGTTGCCGTTTTAGAGAGTCCAGTAGAAGTATATGATAGATTTCTTTTACGTAAGAGTCATCTCTCATTTGCCAGTTTGATATTAAGTTATTTTTGGACTGGCGACAATCATTACTAATATTTTTGTATTATTTATGTAATGAGGAACAGGAATGTGACATGTCGGCCTCAGCAAAAGAGCAAAGTGCTTAGTGCACACACACAAACTCGATGCTATATGATTGGATTATTGTGTATTGGTTATGATGTATCAGTTTATTTTATGATAGTTTATGATAAAATAACAATCATATTTTAAAATTGATATAACAATTGAGAACAACATGACAGATGCATGACAAATGTGACAGATAAGACAAATAGGTAGTTTAAGACCCAAATTATGCATAAGGTTTTGTTGATATAACTTTAATATGTTTTGAAATAAAAGGTTTTGTAATGTTTATATTATATATATTTTTAGATTATCGTTTCGACAGGTTGACCCTTATTTTAATTTTAGGGGAAATTCCGGTTTAATTTAAAATTATTTTTTTAAGAATTTATCATAATTTAAATGACATATTGAGTGTGATCATTTATTATAATATTCACGTAATATCCTAGTAAGGTATGTATTTCATATATATATTTGGTTGTGCATTATAGTGATATTTTTCATCTTTAGACATCGATAGGGTTTAAGTCATTTATACTTAAATTTAAGTAAACCAACTTAATCGAAATAAAAGATAATTTAATTAACCGTAACAATCAGAGTTCAATTTGAGAATTAATCAAAATTAAGATGTTACGCGTGCACTGCAACATATTAGCGACTAGTTAAAAAAGGCTCGCCTATCTACTAGGGGTGGTATTGAACACATCTATTAGTTCGTCATGTCCACGTCCATTAATTGCTAAATGGATGTTTTTTTATAGCCGTACACATGTAGACTTAGTTTTAGACATATATTTTATTCTTGATAATAAATGAACATGATGATGATGTATACATGTCGTGCCCATTATTGTCCACGTTCATTAATAATTTATAAAAATAAAATATTTTAAAAAATTTGTCACATTTTATTTATATCAACTATATCAATGGATTATATATTTAGTGCAGTTATTTATATAGAATAAAAATTATGAAACAAATATTTTATTTTGATATTTGATTCTTAGTGATATTTTATTTTTCAATGCACTATGTTTAGTGTAATCATTTGGGAATAAAAATTATGGAACAATTACATTTTATTTTTATTAATTTACTAAAGATATTTAATTTTTTCATAATTATTTTTCTTAATTACTTTAGAATATTCTCCACAATTTTTTTATACATTAATGTTCAAATTGAAATAGTGAATAGGTATGAACATGAATATAACTAATCTTGTCTAAAGCAATTCTTCCCAAAAAGATATGGGAAGAATAATTAAAGCATGGAATTGTGGAACTAAGAACCGGCCCAGGTTGACCCCAACCACACTGACACTTCTATTGGGCTCTCCTCCACACCACTAACAAACTTAAGTCAAGAGCCACCGCCGAAGAGCCTATCCCTACCCAAAAAAGGCCCACTAAAAAAGTGCAGCAACAAAACATTGCTGACTTTCCGATCTCCGTCCGATCGACTTAGGCCGTCGCCACCCACTTCACTGCCCTCATGAGGTTCATCTCACTTCCCGAAACAAACCCAAATTGAGTATCGTCCAATTAAGTTGCCATTGTCGCCGTAAAATGAAGATAAATCTAAATCAAAGACTAGTTTTGCCAAAACTTTTTAGCGCCACCGCTGCCAGTCGGAATCACCTCTAGCCATCGGATTACCACAAAACGATTTAGAGATCCGAGATCCACCGTTCTAGCTAGTATCTTATTGCCAAAGCCGTCAAAAAAGCCGTCGTTGGAGCCTTCAAAGGCTTCATTGCACCATTTCCGTATTCGGGTTGGTTTTTACAAATGATTGTGTTTGAAAGCTACATGTTTGCTACCACTTGGAGTGTCTAGCGACCTGATCAGATATGCGACCGCATTTGTGACCCATCTACCACCCAGATTTGAGTTGGCACACCACAAACCACTTGCAGCCAGGCACACCCCGAATTTTATGAAGCCCACATACACCACCCATTCTTCACTGTGCAATAAAATAACCCAAAGCCATCCCATTCACCTCTTTATCACTCCATAAATAATTTTAAGGCCTTCCCGACCTTGGATTGAAACGAAACTTGCTACCCCCACCTGTTTTACATTGTAGTTAATTATATCCCACAATAATATTATTGGCTGGTTAATATTTACCTAACTTAAAATTATTATTATTATTATTTAATTAATAAGGTATTTGAGTATCATTCTACCCAAATTATAAATCTTAAAAATACTAGACCTTCAATAGTTTAACGAACTCAATAAAATTTACAAAATTTGAAATTATTACTATTATTATTTAATTAGGAAATCATTGGAGTATAATTTTACCCAATTTAAAAATCGTAAAAACATTGATAAATTTTAATATATTTATAATTATACAACTTAAAATAAATTTGTTATTTAATATAAATATTATTATTATTATTATTTATTATTATGACAGCATTGTAGTATAATTCTACCAAAATTACAAATTTTAAAATATTGATAAATTTAATAATTATACTATTCGAATTAAATTTATTATTTAATATACATTCTTAACGTTGATTTTCACAAAATTTTTTAAATATTTATTTAGTTTTTATTTATTATTAAGAAAAAACATAAAGTGTAATTCTATATGAATTAAAAAAATTAAAAATAAATTTCATATATTATTAAATTCTTTACTTGTTAAAATCAAAATTACTTTTGATATTGCTATGCAACTATATTTTTTTCCAAATTAAATAAATATAAATTATTATCATTTAAAAATAATATAATATTTTTTTGAAATTATTTTTTAGATTATTTATATATTTTATATTATTTTTAAATGTATCTCGTGCACTGTGCAGGTTTATAACTAGTACTTTTAACAGAGTCCAATCACATGTCCATTAAATATTTTATAATATTATTTTTTTTTCTTATTTACAAAAGTATTATTTTAATTAAGATTTGTCAGGTATGCTCTAACTATTTTATGATATTATTATTGGCTATTCCTTATTCATAAGGTAAGTTAAATTACAAATTTAGCCTTTCATTATTATAATTAAAAGTAGAAAATCTAAATCATTTAAAACTAAACCCTATTATGAATTTTCTTAACTACGTAGATTTATGAAATCAAATAAAATAATTAATATTGTATAATTTAAAAAAACTAAGATTTTTAAAATAAATATAGTATACAATACTTAATAATAAATATGTACTATAAAACAAATCAAATAACACAAATAAATATTATAGATTTTTTTTAATGAAAGTGTGTTCTATTCTAAGTCAATTTAAAATTATGTTAAAATGAATATTAATTGAAAATTGTCAAATATAAGAATAATAAATAACTAAAAATCATATAACACCGCACATTACAAAGGCAAGTGACTTGTTTTAATAAAATTAAATTGGAGTCTAGGGCACCCAATATGGGGATTCATTTCTGTCGATACAAGTTCAACTTATAAGGCAAATAATGATAATTATATTTTGTTCATAATAATCAATCTATCGCTATTTCTACTTATTTACTTATTACTAGGATAACAAGGTCGGTATCATTGAAAAACATATTGATAAAAGCAAAATCATTGGTGCCAAAAATAAAAGGAGAACGAACGGCATCTTATTAAAAATACTAAATCAGGATCATAAAATAATACATAATAAAGAGTATGGAATGTATAAAAACAAAATAGGAAAAACTATAAATAAAAGCAGACCGCCAAAGGGTGAAGAAGAGAAGAACAAGTTATAGAAAATGAAGATATAAACAAGGAACTACTCTCTTTTTCCCTTTCTGTTTGAAAGAATTTAGATTTTTTTATTTATTTGACTTTCGATCCTGGAATGCAGTTCATCTTATCGTAAAACCTACAGTGATTTCCCATTTATGTAGTTTGTTAATCGAATCATATTCGATCCAATCAGATATCCTAACCAATACTGATCTAATTCTGGAACCAAACATTGATATAAAAATTAAGTAAAGAACACTGTCGTTCAAGGAGTAGATGGAAAATAGATACGATGGGCCAAATGAAGGATAGACGGCTTCTTTATCGAACCCATCTCATAATCTATACAGACAATCCAACCAAGAGCTAGCTTTGCAATTTAGTTTGAGAAGAATACATTGCAAACAGGAATGATTGAAAGAATATTACACTGTTGAATCAGAAACATAATTCCAATGGTTTGAACAGCTTTAAACTATTTTGCATAACTTTTATTAGTTGTTGCAATAAAGAAGAAGCTCCAGTTATACTTCTTATTATCACTTTATTACTCTAGCAGCCAACCTGCGTGACCAGTGAAGAAGTTAGAGCATGTACATCGTAAACAAGCTAAACTTTTCTTTATTTCTGATCATACCAGAGGTACCAAAAAAGCTCCAATAAACCTGCCCAATGAAATTCTTCAATTTATTGGTCTTCGGTGCTTTCACACACTTTTACCAGATTATTAATCGTATGGTCAAAAACTGCAGCTCTGCGTAGATACTTCAATGCCTCGTTTTTCTGGCGTTCATTGTGCAAAGTGCTGAAACAAGCAATGAAAGACTACTACTATTACATCTAGGGATCAATTGGTCGTATGACTCGGTTGTGGCTGATATATAATGCATGCTGACATTTAAGAGTAAAAAAAGTATATGGTCGACAAATTTAGAGCGCATATGACATAAATAGAAAGAAAAAGTTCACCATGTAAGATATTGCTTAGAGACTTACACTCCTAACAATACTAACCCCTGACCGTAGCAATACCGGTCAAGGGGACTCTCTGGTACTTCCATTTCTGCTATTCGTTTCAGGTGTTCTATGCCTTCATGACTCCTTCCCTAAAATACAAGATGTACAAGCATTACCCAACCACAAAGTCACAAGTGGAGGAAAGGTACCCTCTCTTATTTGTTTAATAATTTCAAATTTTCAATTATTCACAAATTAACAGCATAATTGATAACTTTGCCCCTATTACCTCCCTTCCGCATTCCCATCATGGGAATTATACAATAATCATCACAAATTGCCCAATGCATTCACCTGAAATATAAGCGAGAGTCCAGCCCCATAAGATGCAATAATCACATTAGTCGCCTCACTGTTCATCTATTCAACAAAAAAGACAAAAAACGTCCATGTAAAAACTCTCCATCAACAAAGACAGCAGGCATAGTAATTTGGATATAAGAGACTAAAATTCGCATTTCATAATCAAATGAATTGCAAATCTGATTAAAAAGAATCAACCCTCTCGTAATCATGTAAAATGGTACGGTGGAGCTTAAACCTTCAAAACAGCACGTTCAAAATGCTTAGATGATTCGATGTATGAATGCTTGGACAACAAGAACAAACCCATTGCCAGTGAGGCAGTACACTCTAATGCAGGATCCTTTTCAGATGCCAGCCTATGAAGAAAAAAAGTTAATCAACTTCAAACCTTAAACAAATAACACAGCAGTGAAGTAGGAAAGCCCCTTTGAAAAGCCAAAAAAACCAGGTACATGTAATTTCAATGGATGAACAGTAAAGACAATAAATTCCTCCTACCTTAACAGGGTAACATCTAACAACATAGCTGCACTTTTACAGTTGTGAGGTACCAAGAGTTACATCACAAACATGAAGTATAAAAAACTTAGCTAAAGGGCCACCAACAAACCAATTTCTAACAACATAGCAGCAGCATTTACCTAATTAATGTCTAACAATATAGCAACTCACCATGAACTAAGCATTCCATTTATTTCAAGTACATTCATACCTATTTTTCAGATAAAATATGAATATTCAGCTCATTTCATTCAAAGAACAATTTATCCACATTTTTTCACCCTGCCATTTATTTTATGGCTTGAGAGTATAGAAATTTTCAAGTAAATAATACACAACAACACGAAACTACAACCGTAAAGCAGGAAGAGCTTTCTCATAATTATCTGCTTCAAGATATTGAATACCCATCTGCAGTAGAAACAAAATAAATCAGGATTTACAATGATAAATGGAACATTTATGCATCATATTACTCAAAGGCATTCACCCACTCACAGAGCATAGTTCTCTTGGAGGAAGATCATCTATGCAGAGGTTTTCCTTTGGTGACACACTATTCGATTCTATACCCAGCTTTCGATAAACTTGGGGATCCTTGAAAGGCGGAAGCTATCAAGGTAGAGATATCGACAAAAAACACATGAAAATTTTGCTTGAGTAAGAGTATTATCTAAGACATGAACTATTCTTCAACTCACACGAAAGGATAGTCTTTGGAATTCATCTTTAGATACTTCAGGATTTTGCGTATTGACAGCAAAAATACCCAACTTCTTCAGGATGAAAGGATCTCTAAGACAAAATTGCTGCCACACAAAAAAAAAAAAATTGAATTCAGGTTTTACAACTTCACACCATGAAATAATAACTCATATGACAAGTACTAAAGCAATACAGCTACACCTAAATTATATAAGTGATCATGTTTGAACAGGATGTAGCTGATAGCTATTTAGGCTGTCGTATTTGTGACAAACTAAAGAATCAAAACCTATTCAATAAAGAGAGCATTTGAATGGAGATGAACAGGATCAGAATGCTCTTATTCAATTAGGACTTTTTAGTTCATGCCTTCAAGGCTTTCAGAATGTGTAGATATCATAGGCTGAAACTAAGAAATCAAACTGAGAATAGCCGGTTCTTTTACAATCATCCAGTTAATTTTTTTTTATTTTCCCTTTTGTTTTAATTAGAGCCTAAAAACTTAGGATAGAGGTAGATTCAAATTTCAATGCCACTATGATCAACTTTTTGACCATTGAACCAATTAAGTTATAATTTCCACCAACTCTCTAATTCTACTTTCACTTTTTACTTACAAATTATTTGGCTGCATTTTTTTATCTCTAAACCCCTGAAATATGAATTGAGATTAAGTCAGAAAAATTTCTCTCATTTCAAAGGTACTTTCTGTTGAAGGATGAGACTTACAATCAGTGACTTCGGATTAGACATCCTAACAGAAATCATTTAGATTTCTCATGTGATTAAGCGAGACATAATTAATATGTAACTTTTTCCCCAAGTGGCCACTGTCAATACATATCCACAATACCTGAAGTAAATTTAAAGAACTGTTTGTCAGCCAATATACTAAACTCCCCTGCAAAAATGAGGAACACACAAATAATCTATATGTTAGTTTGTTGAAAAAACCACTTTTGATAAATAATACAACAATTGGATTATAGAGAAGAGTGACCGCAATAAACCAAAATATATGAAATTAAAGCTTATGGTCATGAAACAGTTCATCAACAGCATAGCATAAGATATTGATTGCTCTATCATCTGAACCCATATCACTAATCCAGGATAAAATGAAGTGCCGACTTTGTAAAACAGGAGCCCAAAGGAAAAAATGGGATGAATAATCCATATGATTGCTAAAATAATGGCCCCCAGCTAATAAAAATGTTTCTTGAATTGGTAATTTCTTGCAGCTTATTTCGCTCTATCATATTCCAGTTCAAAATCCGCAACAATGAAAGTTCAGTTTTTATTCTATGAGCAGACTTCTTAAATACTTGCTCAGTTGTAATCAATTCTTTACAAGTGGAATAACATCCCCTCATATTTCTGCAAATTGAACTTTTGACTTTCCATAAACTTAAAAGCAAAACTTAAGCTCAAGCCTACTTTCAACAATATTTTATCATTAGCATAGCCAACACCTCAAATAACCCAGTTGCTTTCTTGATACAAGTTCTGCGAATAGATGAACTTCTAGGATAGGGTCTGCCATATTTATACATAAAGCGGGCATACAAAGATTAACCATTTAAGAAACGCAATTCCATCAGAAAAAATATGATTGGTTATATAAAATCATCAGAAACATACCTGAGGAATGGCAAAGCCGACAAGAAATATCGGGATAGTCAAAAGATTCAAATACACTTTGTAGTACTGCATCAAACAATGCAATTGTTAGAAACCATGAAAGGCTAGCCAAAATGCAGAATAATATGAGTAAACCAATCATGCAAATAGTTTTTCAATATGGATTCCTACGGGACACATGTTGCTGATTTAAAGGAAATATAAACATCTGTTTTAACCTTAGTAACATTATGGCCAAAAAAGAGGAAGAGAAAACACTCCACCCACTTTTGCCAATTGTCCAATGACTCCAGGATAATGTTGAAATGAAGATGTCCGAAAGGAAACCTGCAGAAAAATTCCAATGACCTATGTTCTCATAATCACGAAAACAAACGGCAATTTAAAATTATGTACTGAAGTTGCATATTTACAGAGTAATTCTCATCGTTTGAAATGGAAAAAAATTCTAACAATCATGAGGCAAAAAGTTGATAGATAAATCAGAATGGAGTATTTTGAAAAGCATTGAACAGAAAAACGAGATATTACCAAGAATTATAATGTATTTAGGCATATGATACCCATAAATTGGCACAAAGCACATGAAAACCAAGACATTTGACACTACTACAGGCTTAAACTGTAATTTATAGAGCACAACAGAGACATTAACCAAACAATCAAAACCTAATTTAAAAGTTAAAGATAGAGACCAAGAACTCAAACCTGGACATTGATGAAATGGAGACCAGCTATCAAGGATGGAAAGGTCAGGCCTAGGACACCGTGCGGGAAGCCAGTCAAGTTTTGAAACCAAAGAGTGCCACCCTGGCACAAGCATTAACATAGTTAACACTTAATAGTCATGCACGTCAATACCAGGTAACATAGAAAGAAACAACAAAGCAAAGCATGATATGAATGCCAATTTTTTATGCAATTTTCTACCATATAAAAGACACATAGGCTTAAAGGCTGAAACTCTTTTGGAAACTTTTATTTCTACATTTTAGCAATTTGGGAATGCCATAGTTGAGAAGTCAGGTACCAACAGACATCCTCGTGATCAAACTCATACATCCTAGTAAATATGGATAAACATGTATTTCTATAAATGGTCAAATTATCATTCTATACCCTACAAATTGTAAATTAATTCAGCGGAAAACATCATGAATCATCATGGAAAACTGTGTTTTATTCATTTCAATAATCGAATAAAAAATATTACATGCAAGCTATTGTACAGAAGCCAATATGTACTGCCACATGACTTGCTCTGGGGACCTTAAACACAAGAACTTTGCAAATTGCAGGCTAGAACAAAGACATCTAGGGAGGTTAGTAAGAATGTGAATCTGATTACACCCATAAATGTTAGTGAGTGAATCAAACTAACATGTTAGTGAAAGCGTGAATGTGGGTGTGAATCGTATTTACAAGTTTAATATACAATTCACACAACTTGACCTATTTTAACTGGGCATCAGATTGCGCACCACCAAGGGGTGTGCAATTTGACTCACACCCAGGCCAAAGAAAAAAGAAAAAAAAGAAAAAAGAAGGTATCGCCTCTTCTTCTCCAACCCTAGCCCCCCGCCCACCTACTCCCTTCCACCGACCACTTTTCCCTTCTTCTCCCACGCCCCTCTCCCTTTTTCTCCTTCCCTCCTCCCTCGTTCCTTTCCCTCTCCCTCATGCCTTTCTCCTACTCTCTTCTCTTCCCCGACTACACCAGCAAAATGTACATTTCTTTTTCACAAACTCTTTTTTTTAGTTACCTACTTTGATATATATATATATATATATATATATATATATATATATAAAAGTGTG
>JAVDBV010053420.1:0-16594 GCA_032619315.1 Piper longum
TTCAATGAGCTTGTCTATTTTGAGCCGAGCATTTTTTCCGACACAAAATTAACGAACGCGAGTCGAGCCGAGCCAACCTGAATGCAAAAAACTCGTGAATAAGTTTGTCTCGTTTACACCCCTAATTGGTGTACAATATATAAGCATAAAATAGAGGATTGAACATGACACAAAATTCCAATAATATAAGCCAAGTTGATGCATATGCACATCTAAAAACTTGAGTGGCTTAGAATTTGTATACATGCTTGTATTTTTGTTGTGGATGTCCCCTTGCTCTTTTCTCATATTCCCACCACCAACATAAGGCAATAGTCAATTCATTTGCGATGCAAATTTTATATTAGAAAAAGAGACTTGAAAATTTACTCGTTTTTTATTGTACAAATAAAGTTTCAATTAGTTTTAATATGTAGACAAATGCATGTAAGTAAACGGTTCATGGAGGAATTAACATATAATATATGTTTATTTTCTACACTAATAAAACATGCATCATGCATGCCCTTTCAAAAAAAAATGAATAATTAGTTGTAAGGTCTTACCGTTAATATTAATTATAAGACCCAATAATTAAATGATAATACTCATTTATTATTGAAATTTGTGAACTATACTTATTTAGGGTATTTAATAAATTGGGTCATACAACTATATTAAGATCATTACTAAAAAAAAGTGTATAACACGGTTAAGGATTTGTTGTATTACTTACAGCAAACACAACCTAGTAAGTTGTCTATTGGTCCACATAAATCATATTTTTTTCATCTAAATAATTATTATAAACCGACTGATTAGTTAACTATCAATAATTAAATATATCGTTTAAGATATGAAAATTAAAGGCTACATAAACCAATAGTAACTTTGCTACAATGTTCTTGTTGTAACACACATGAGCAAAATAATTACAAGATTCCATCTGAGTGAGTCACAATTGTGGACTTAGGGCCTTTTCCCAAAATAATTAGCAAATTTAAAGACGCGCGACTCATTTTATATGTAAAATATATTAACAATATAATTTTAATCAATTCCTGGTAGAATTGTTCATATGAGAGAGATGACCGCGCCTTGCTTAATTCCAACTTAGCTCATTTGATTTTGAGTTTAAATCGAACCAATTAGTTGATTTTCCTTGAGTTTGGATTGAACTCGAGCTATAAATTGATTCATATCCATCAGCACTATTCTTTTGTATAATTCTATCTTATACATTAAATTTTACCCTGGCCACCATGCTTATAAAAATAACACTTTTGAACTAAAATAAAACTATAAGTTGACAAATCACATAACTACTCTTAATCTTTTTCTGGAGGCACGTTTTTCTAGGGTGTAAAATAAAACCATATTTTCTGGCACTGTAGCTGCTAATCAATTAGCCGAAATATTGTCTTATGTGACTTATATTATTGTTTTTGTCAATTAATACGGTAAAGTATAATAATTTAATATATTAAATATAAATTTTAATTGACTCTTACTGCAAAATAGATCCCGATCCAATTAAAATATATTAAAATAAAAATTTTAAAAATATATATTTTAATTGGTCAAAATCTCCAACTTTTAATTATACCTAACATTCAGTTCCCCTTTAATAAATAAAATTAGACGTGTAGTGTTAGTCATTTTTTTTTCAAATTTCTTACAATTTTTTCTTAAAAAATAACCAGGTTAGTTGATTGGGGAGGGTGGCAATGCCCGGAATCTCTTCTCACCGGAGAAGATTTTGGTTTTAAAAAAGTTATGAAGGTAATGACAAAATTAATCAAGTTCTTGGATCCATCGATCAACACGCATTATATATATTTTTTTATATATAAAAAATATATATATAAACGGGGCCCAGTCAAACTTCCCCATTTGACGTACACACTATGAATGGGCTCCCTCCCCGATCAACCCTCCGTTCGACGTCATGGAGTGCGTAATCCTTCCGAATTTTTTGCATCAATTCCCACGTCAAGTTTGTACGATTATATGAGATAGACTTGTACTAATTTAATATTTTAAATATATACTATGACTTGTTTTTAAAATATGTCTTATTTGAATGACAATATTAATTATAATTATTTAATTTTTAAAATAAGTTTTAGACAATTAAACAAGTTATTATTAGTAAAAGTTTGAAGTTGATGTTGTACGAGGTGACCACCTGTAGAAGATATTTTTATTTTAAGACATTTAGGTCAGCTACATTCTACCCTCTGTTGGAAATAAATTATTATTTAGTACCTTGTTCATTAATACAAGGTAAGATATCGTATTATGTACAACTGATACGAGATAAATTTAATTTTATATATAATTTCTTATTAAATAATAAGATAAATTATAATAAGTTAATATCTTAAATATAGACTCTCATTAATTTTAAAAATATATCCTATTTAAATGAATAGATGAACTATAATTATTTAATTACTTATTTATATTTTTTTCAAGGTAATCATAAAGGCTCTTATTAGTAAAAAATTAGAAATTGAAAGTAGGCAAAATCGAACCCGTGACATTCTAATGTGAAAAATATTTTTATTTTTATTTTAAGAAATTTAGGTTAACGAAATTCGAACCGGTGACTATTTGCAAGAGGTGTTTTTATTATATTTTAATTTTTTTGTATTTTGATTGGCTGATATTTTTACTTTTAATCTAAAGATACTATTGAATTCTCCTTTAATTAATAAAAAATAAATATATAAAAGTAGATATGCACTAACTTTTACCCACTTCCCTTAACTCCGTTTCTAAATACGTCAAAGGTATTTTGGACTTTGTAAGTAAACTAAAATGTAAGTTTATTAAAATTTTTATCATTGACGACCATTTTGTTATGCATAGTAATAACCATTATGATGCGGCTATGTAAACTTGCGTTTAGTTTGACATTTTTTGAGTATTCTTTTAACATTGTAAATGTATAAGCCTCTATTTAGTGGTAAGAGTTTAATATTCAAACTTATTGCATAGATGGATAAGATTAGAGTCCTCTAAAAATGAGGTTTTAATTAATCTGTAATCATAGTTGTTAAAGAGTGATGATCTCAAAACGAGGGCACTAATCAGCCTCTCATAACATCAAATAACTATTATGAACTGAAGTCTAATATCCCACATTTAATCTAACAAATTTTAATGTTTAGCGCATTTGTAAATTGCCTATAAATGCTGGTTTTTTCATTTATTTATTTATTATTATTTTTATAATTAAATACCGACATTTGGTGGGCCTAATCAGGCCAGCTTGTTACCTTCCTAGCATTTCTGATGGTAAAACATGTCAGCACAAGTCAAACCTCATTAAAACGGAAAACATTATTTAAAAAAAAACAATAGAATATAATGAACGTGGTTCGAGTGGTTTTACAATTTATCTACTTAAATAAAAAACAACTTCATTTCACGAAAATTACAAACTATGTGCCCATGTACAAATTAAACCTTTACATTAAATCTATTCTACCCGTAATTATGCACAAACAATAACTTGTAAATATTTTTCAGTACTAATAGCTAGCATACATTGGTGTACTCATGTACACTCATTGTTTACCCAAACAAACAGTGATCATATTACTGCAGTATAGATTACAAGAACGAGGAAACCCAGAAAAGCCTTGCATGCACGTACTTAATGGAATACATGCTAGTGAACAGTACTCAATCACCATATTAAGAAACCATACTATAAAGATGTGCTACCTATTAACTACACGAGCTGAGTGCTGATCATAAAGTATGATCCATGCTGATCCACGTCCCACACCAAACATAAGCTACCGAAACAAGGACTTTGCAATTTCTGGGTTTTTTTTGTTTCCAACATCGCTCTCTGGGGTGAACACATCGATGTTTTTACCATTTTTTATATGGCTAGCTGGAAAGGAGCCGGCTTGTTGGATTGTGTTGGTGGTTCCTATACTTCGTCAATGATGTCAGCAAAAAAGCTCCATACCGAAAGTCCATATAGAGACAAGTACCAGCGGCCTCTCGTCTCTGAAGGCGGCTACCTCTCCCTCACGTTTCTACAATTTGGCTTTCTTGCTCATATAGGTTGGTTTGGCTATTAAGCCTCAACCCATGCTCCAAACTCCATTGGTGAAACTTGCCCAGGAGATCAGGGCTCTCTCTTCCCTGCCCAAAAACAGGTTGTTTGATCTTAAGTGTGATGGCCGGCCTTGCTTTTACCAAACTCCAATTTGGTTGATCAGTGCTGCTTCTGAACTTCTTTGCAGGTTCTACGTACCTGAGCTGGCTAGATAGCTGGCGAGCGGTGAGCTTCTTTCTCTTCCTTCTTCTGAGCTTGCTAATTATCAATACCATATCTATGGAGTTGTGAATTGGGTTTAAGACTTTAAAGGACACAAATAATGATGTATTGTTCTTCAACTTTTCTTGGTGATATATTATCTTAGAATTAGGACGGCGAAGGATTATAAGATCAAATATAAGAAATTGAATATCAGTTATGTAAAGCTAGCTAGTTTCTGGGTTGTTCTTCATTTATCAAATACCGTTTTGATATTGAGATATATTGCACACGCAGTACAAGGCAAAATATTATATATATTATGTCAACGTGGCGGCTAGCCACAATATAAACAGCTTGCAAGCCGACACAGATCAACAAATTCCGGTATTGTTCATCTTTGGTCAAAATAGGTTTTAAATTTTATAACCCTGTGCCTAGCAAATCCCCGAGCTTAATCTATGCTTACAATGATTGAGTTCTTGTAAGTTTATATACGTAGAAAACCAACGAATAATAATCAACTGATCATCATAGAAGATGAGTGTTTAGATTTTGTTCTAGAACTTGGAATACTGATGAGTCTGTCAATCTAGAGTTGTAGAAGCTTTGTCGTCACGGCGTCTCTGCTTGAAAATGCTGGGTACCTTTTTCTTCATCTTTTTGGTGCAATGCCCCACCCAGAAAGCTGGAATATGAACGAGTAATAATAATAAAGTGGTAAGCATAATTTATATCGATCTAAAATGAGGTAACCATCATGAATAGCTGTCTCTTTTTTTATTTTTTGAGCGAAATTGCCATCTTCTCCTCTTTATGATGGATGACACTAAGGACGAAACCAGCTTTCTTCGTGTTCTTGTATGTTTTCCTGTTCCTGATTGCCTTAGCGTACCTGAAAAATAGGATGTGATGGATCTCTATTCTAAGTACATTTACGGTGGGCTTCCAGAGAAACTAATCCTTTCTGGTTTCAATTACAAAAAGTTTCTTTTTTTCCAAAGCCAATTAGGAACCTTATAAAGACTATGAAAAGGCAAATTGCGTCTGCAAAGTATGTCTTTACAAGAGTTCTACTTAACTGTAGCAATCCTTTGATAGTGTAGTAGTCACTACTCAGTAAGGCTTTGCACGGTGGTATGTCTTGGAAAAAGCATAGTTCAATATATACATATTAGATCCCAGTAAGCAATTAAACATGAAAAATCACAAAGATGATTAGCTATTGAATTAGGGAATAAGAAAAAAATGCGCGCTCTTTCAGATTAATATATATGGTTAAAAGATCAAGCTATGGGAAATATACATTAAAACGTTGCCTTTAAACAATTTTCAATAGCTTAACAGTAGAGAATACATTTTTTCTAAACATTATAATTGGTATTTATTGTAATAATATAGAAATGACGCATGGAAAAATATTTTTCTATAAAAAGTGAAGAACCCTCTGCCGTTTAGAAAGTATTATTACCGTTCATATTATTCTTCGTGGTCAGGTAGAACACCGTTCATATTTAGCAACCAAAGTTTAGTGAAATCTCCGAATTTCACATGACTCCATACCGATGGCTATAGCTGGAGTAGTTGATCCGGGGCCAAGCTAATAAATGGTTACCAAAAGCTCATTGGCCCAAGATCATTATCTAATCAGATCAACCAAATACAAATCCTTCGCAGTGTTTCATATTCATACCTGTGTTCTTCTCACAATAGCCTTTGCAATAATTAGTTGTACCTGCTCTTGCAGGTTTATTTTATTCATGGAGTTCATACATGATATAAGATCCTTAATTGCACTTAAGTAGACGACGTGCTTTGGATTTCATCAACCATGTCAAAATCACGTGCATCGATTTGAAGAAGAAGAAGAAGAAGGTGTGGTGCAGGGTATCGGCCATTGCCGAGGTGGGAAGCTTCGACATGGACAATATTATGCTCCTTCGACCCTGGGCGAATCCGAGCTTCGATCATGTCTCATGGGTCGAGTCCTTGTCGTGCTCCAGCTCTTCCACTGATTCCATTCAATGGCTGCGCTTCGTCTTCCTCTCGCCTTGTCCACAACGGGCGATGTACGCGGCCGTTGATTGCCTTCTCGTGATCACTCTTCTAGCCTTCGCCCTCCACAAGCTTTGTTCGAGGCTTTGGAGGAGGAAGAGCGTCGGCGGCGATGATGTTCGGTCGGGGTTGGCAGTGAAGCAGCCGCTCATCAATGGCGGCGGCGGGGGGAGGAGCGGTGCAACGGCTCGTGTTTACACCACCATCGTCTTCAAGCTCACATTGCTGCTAACCGCTGTTCTAGCGGTGGCCTACGTCGTCCTCACCGTTCTAGCTCTCGCCGGCGACACGCCGGACCGCCAATGGCGGATCGCCGAGCTCGCATTCCGATTGTCGCAGGCCGTAACCAACACGGCGATCGTCGCCATTGTTGCTCACGAGAAGCGATTCCGAGCTACCGCACACCCGACATCTCTTCGCGTTTTCTGGGTAGCCAACCTCTTGCTTTGCTCTCTCTTCTCTGTATCTGCGCTCCTTCGATTCAACTCGCGCCATTCCATCCCATACTTGAGGCTTGACGACGTCGTCTCCGTAGCCTCCCTCCCCGTCTCCCTCTTCTTGTTCGTCGTCGCCGTCCATGGCTCGACCGGCGTGGGTGTCGTCGAAGAAGATGAAGAAGGAGTCGAAGAAGAAGAGGGAGAGAAGACGACGGCGTATGCGACCGCGAGCTGGTTCTCCCGAGCGGTGTGGCTATGGATGAACCCCTTACTGAGCAAAGGGTACGAGTCGGCGCTGAAGATCGAGGACATACCGGCGCTGTCGCCGGAGCACAGGGCGGAGGTGATGTACCGGCGGTTCGAGTCGAAGTGGCCGGGCCCGGCGGAGAAGAGCAAGCACCCGGTTAGGACGACGCTGTTGCGGTGCTTCTGGCCCAACCTCTCCTTCACGGCCGCACTTGCCGTCTTCCGACTCGGCGTCATGTATGTCGGCCCCGTCCTCATCCAGCGCTTCGTCGACTTCACCGCCGGCCGCCGCAGCTCCGACTACGAGGGCTACTACCTCGTCCTTATCCTTTTGTCGGCCAAGACGGCCGAGGTGCTCTGCTCCCACCAATACAACTTCCAAAGCCAGAAGCTGGGCATGCTTATCCGCTCCACCCTCATCACCACCCTCTACAAGAAGGGCCTCCGGCTCACCTGTTCGGCGAGGCAGTCCCACGGCGTCGGCCAGATCGTCAACTACATGGCCGTCGACGCCCAGCAGCTCTCCGACATGATGCTCCAGCTGCACTACCTCTGGTTGATGCCCCTCCAAGTGACCACCGCTCTCGCCCTCCTCTACGGCTACCTCGGCCCCTCCATGACGTCGGCGCTGGTCGGCATCGCCGCCGTCATGGCGTTCGTGGTGATCGGCGCCCGGAGGAACAACCGGTTCCAGTTCAATCTGATGCGGATGAGGGACAAGAGGATGAAGGCGACGAACGAGATGCTCAACTACATGCGGGTGATCAAGTTCCAAGCTTGGGAAGAGCATTTCAAGGGCCGCATCCTCGGCTACCGATCCGACGAGTTCGACTGGTTGAGCAAGTTCTTCTACTCCGTCTCCGGCAACATCATCTTGCTGTGGAGCACGCCGGTGATCGTCTCCGTGCTCACCTTCGGTACCTGCCTCTTGCTCGGCGTGAACCTCGACGCCGCCAAGGTGTTCACCGCCACCTCCTTCTTCAAGATACTGCAAGAGCCACTGCGCAACTTCCCGCAGGCGCTCATTCAATCCTCCCAGGCCATGATCTCGCTCGAGCGTCTGGACGGGTACTTGACGAGCAGGGAGTTGGAGGAGGGCGCCGTGTTGAGGGGCACCGATGACTGTGCGAGCGAGGTGGCGCTCCAGATCAGCGATGGGTCGTTCGGGTGGGACGACGACGGCACCGCCGTCGCCTTGTCGGACTTGAACTTGGAGGTGAAGCGGGGGTCGCTGGCCGCCGTGGTTGGGACGGTCGGCTCCGGCAAGTCATCGTTGCTCTCGGCCCTGCTTGGCGAGATGCACAAAATCTCTGGACAGGTATTAATTGTTAATGCTGATCTTATAGTCTATATATCGCCATTAACACAAGCAAGAATCGGTGGTTCATGGAAGCTTTTTATATGAACGTTGGAGTGGTTTTAATATTGTAGGTGAAAGTGTGTGGGAGTACTGCGTATGTAGCACAGACGGCATGGATACAAAATGGGACGATCCAAGACAACATTCTATTTGGCATGCCCATGGATGAGTCCAAGTATAGAGAGGTGATCAGAGTGTGCTGCTTGGAGAAGGACTTGGAGATGATGGAGTTTGGGGATCAAACAGAGATTGGTGAGAGAGGGATCAATCTTAGCGGCGGCCAGAAACAACGGATTCAACTAGCTAGAGCTGTGTACCAGGACACTGATATCTACTTCCTCGATGACATTTTTAGTGCCGTCGATGCTCACACCGGATCAGCCATCTTCAAAGTCCTGTCACTCTTCTTTCTAAGTACTCTTGTGTTATGATTCACACAATTGAGCTTGATTTGAGCTAAATTTCTTGATAACCAAATTTGCAGGATTGCTTGAAAGGAATGCTGAAAAAAAAAACCATTTTGTTGGTTACCCATCAAGTCGACTTCTTGCACAACGTTGATCTCATCTTGGTTAGTGCCAATTCATCTGTAAAATGCATTGATTTACAAGTAAAACTAGCACTGTGCATAAAATTAACAGAGCTTGTGATGATGCATTTTGATAGGTGATGCGGGAAGGGAAGATTGTTCAATCCGGGAAGTACAGCGAGCTGCTCGAATCAGGGACAGACTTTAGCATGCTGGTGGCCGCGCATGAGACGTCCATGGACTTGGTGGACGTGACCACCGCGAACCAAGAACACAAACCTGGTTCAAGGCAGAACTCCATGAAAAAGAGGCAGCTATCTGAACATGATGAAAATGGTGGCGATCAAGACGCGCCCAAATCTGAGAAGGGCACGTCCAAACTGATCAAAGACGAGGAGAGAGAGACCGGTAACGTAAGCTGGCATGTATACAAGCTGTACGCTACAGAGGCGTTCGGTTGGTGGGGTGTGGTTGCGGTGGTGGGCATCTCATTGCTATGGCAAGGAGCGCTCATGGCTAGCGATTACTGGCTGGCCCATGAGACATCGGTGGACAACTCTTCTGGGTTCGAACCCAAATTGTTCATTGAAGTTTACGGCATCATTGCCGCCATTTCCATCGTCTTGGTCTGTTGCAGAGCATACCTCAATGCATTCCTGGGCCTCAAAACTGCACAAATCTTCTTCTCCCAGATTCTTCATAGCATCTTGCATGCACCCATGTCCTTCTTTGACACTACTCCTTCGGGACGAATCTTGAGTCGGGTACGCCTTTGTTTTTTTTTTTTTGCTCTGATCATCATTTCAATATTCTTCGTACAAAGAAAGTGTTCATGCTTTGGATTGATTGGAGAGTTTGATTAATGTTAGGCCTCAACCGACCAAACAAATATTGATCTCTTCTTACCGTTTTTCGTTGGTCTCACCGTTGCCATGTTCATCACTGTTTTGAGCATTCTCGTGGTCACATGTCAAGTTGCCTGGCCAACCATTATACTTATAGTTCCACTGGGTTTGTTCAACTACTGGTACAGGGTATGTATCGTTATCTTCTTTGCATGGAACGCATTTGTTCGTGGTTTACATAAATTTTGTGTGTTCACTTGATTTTGCTTTGTAGAAATATTATCTTGCATCGTCACGGGAGATCACCCGGCTGGACTCCATCACGAAAGCTCCGGTCATTCATCATTTCTCAGAGAGCGTGTCTGGGGTCACCACCATTCGCTGCTTTGGGAAGCAGGAAAGATTCTCCCTTGAGAACGTTAACAGAGTTAATGTAAATTTGAAAATGGACTTCCACAACAATGGCTCCAATGAATGGTTAGGGTTTCGCTTGGAGTTGATAGGAAGTGTTGTTCTCTGTCTTTCTGCTCTTTTCATGGTTCTGCTACCTAGCAGCGTGATCAGACCAGGTACTCAATCACTGTTGTCACATTGCAGCGGTTGTCTATAATAAATTAGTCTACGGCATTAGTATTTATTGTGATGAGTCCTGTCGAGGTTGTATTTTTAGATGACTGACTGCTAGCTTTTGATTGATACAGAGTTGGTGGGTCTCTCTCTGTCCTATGGATTGTCACTCAACACTACGCTATTCTGGGCAGTATGGATAAGTTGCTTTGTAGAGAATAGGATGGTGTCTGTCGAAAGGATAAAGCAATTCACAAACATACCTTCTGAAGCAGAGTGGGAAATCAAAGATTGTCTTCCTTCTCCTGACTGGCCAAACCAAGGCAACATTGAACTTGATGACTTACAGGTACGTTGCAACCATTAAAGCTATAGTGAGGTTTAACTAAACGCTAATTGCAAACAATCAAGAATAATGTAAATGTAAACCACAAAGTTGCATGTTTGATGAATCATGCAGGTGAGATACCGTCCAAACACCCCACTAGTCCTCAAGGGCATTAGTCTGAGCATTCGTGGAGGTGAAAAGATTGGAGTTGTTGGGCGAACTGGGAGTGGGAAGTCGACCTTGATCCAAACCTTGTTCAGGGTGGTGGAGCCAACAGGAGGGAAGATAATTGTTGACGGTGTTGATATATGCACATTGGGTCTCCATGATTTGAGGTCCCGATTCGGGATTATTCCTCAAGAACCTGTTCTGTTTGAAGGAACTGTGAGAACCAATGTTGATCCCACTGGACGATACTCCGATGAGGACATATGGAAGGTACACTCTACATTTCTTGATCTCATCGGTTTTTCAACAATGTGGCATTGCATGTGGCCAACCTTTTGTGCATGTACTGTTTTTAGAGCCTAGAAAGGTGCCAATTGAAGGATGTGGTAGCTGGAAAGGCAGAGAAGCTCGACTCTCTTGGTAAGTATAGCTTTTGGGTAATTCTGGGTTGGTATCACATTTTGTTCAGGAATATTGAGCTTCCAAAGTGGCTCCCCTGCAGTTGTTGATAATGGTGATAACTGGAGTGTGGGACAGAGACAGCTCCTCTGCCTGGCTAGAGTGATGTTAAAGAAGACCCGAATTCTGTTTCTGGACGAGGCAACTGCTTCGGTTGATTCGCAGACGGATGCTGCCATTCAGAAGATTATTAGACAAGATTTTGCAGCATGTACCATCATTAGCATTGCTCATAGGATACCCACCGTCATGGATTGTGATCGAGTCTTGGTTATTGATGCAGGTAAACCCAGAAAACCAACTTAGAAACAACAAAATTTATAAATTCAGTACTGCTTTGCTTATTGATAATTGAGCAACTTTCTCATGTGTGGGATGGCTTTGGATGACAGGGTTGGCTAGGGAGTTTGACACGCCTACCAACTTGCTTGAACGGCCATCGCTGTTTGGAGCTTTGGTGCAAGAATATGCCAATCGCTCCTCTGAGTTGTAGACCTTATGGTTGGAGTTTTGTGTGGCTCTTCTCCTTCCACCGACCTGGAGGAGCTAGTGAAGGCTTTGGCAGCAAGCTCTTCGGCTAGTAAATGGGAACTGAAGAAATTCAGAAGCACACCAATTTCTGCTTGGTTTTGGAAGACTTCGAGCTACATACTATCATATCTGTAACGAAAGATTCGAGGAAACTTGAGTGGTGAGCTTCTGGGTTTCTAAGCGCTGCATGTAGTTGTTTTTAACTAGCACAAGGCTTTCAAGTGGACTGTGGAACAGATTTATTGTTGCCAATCAAATTAATCATCCATTTGAAGGATGATACAGTAATGCAATATCATTCTATGGCTTGGTTCTTTATGATTTGAGGCTTATCATTTGTGATTTTATACGTAGACGTTATACGTGTTAAGAATTGTTTGATAGTTGTTGCAACACTTTGATTCATGTTGATTTACCTCTGAAATTTTAGATAGTGCAAGGGAGGTGAATTTACAAACACAAACAGTTACTGGTTATATGAACAGTGACAGGTATATAGCTAGAGCTCGGCCGAGCGGTTGCCGTACTCTTGCACCAATGCCACGAAGGGTGATGGCCGTTCTAGCAAGTTGGATGGCCTGTCAAACACCCTCGCCGCCCCTGTTCCAAAGTATACCATTCCATGAGATTTTTAACCTCAACGATTCCTAAACAATAATGAACAATTTGAAGCTTTAATCTTGTACCAACTTGACAAGGACAGCATCTCACCTGCATCTATAACCAAGTTTTGTCACAGTCCATGACGGTGGGTATCCTATGAGCAATGCTAACGGTTACAGCCGTAAGTCAGAGGATGAGCCGGAAGTTAGGGTTTTGGCGGTTGTGTATCGTCTTGTGGCCGAGATGGATAGTTGGTGCTATCCGAGTGGTGGAAATAACTTACGATGCTAACTTGTGTTATAATTGCAAGTATGTCAAACTATAGTGCAAGGTGTGTAATGGTGCATGGATCGGCAATTGAAGTACCGATATGCATAGCATTACTGGGACATCGAGAAACCTTCGAATCGGCGTAGTGGCCCAAATAGCGGGAGTCGAAATGGTGATTATTGAACAGTAGAGACGAGCACTACATGCAGTGATCATTGACGGAGCGAGGTTGAAGACTGAGTATACCGATGAACAGTACTGAGCTGAGGAGCTGTACTTGTACCTGGAGCGGGAGGCATGACCGATCTAAATAGCGGTATAATGGGTAGCAGTGTTTGGAGCGGTAAATTAAATGCCAGTACCTGGAGCGGTACATGCAGTGGCATTTCTTTTGATAGTCAAATGCTAGTATCAGGAGCGATATCGGTAGCTAGAATCTTAGCGGTATGGAATCCCTATATCTGGAGCAATATTCCTAGCGGTACTAGGAATTCCGGTGTTTTGATCGGTACGACAGGTGGGGACGCCGAGTGGAGGTTGATGGCCATGGAGTGAGCATGAGGTCGAGCCAGGAGGGCTAGACGTGTGGCTAACTTGTGCCGAAGGAGATGTTTGATAAGAGTTGCCGATAAGGATGAGAAATATCTTCATAAAGATCATGATCTATCCGGGGCCAATGGCGTGAGAGTCCTGGTTGCAATGGACCCTTATGGATATACACGAAGATATGTGGATAATGATATATGACGTGGTGAATATCTTGGGAGATCTTTGGAGATAAAGTTTGCAATCAAGATAACATGTTTATCCAGAGTTTTGGATATACGCGAGGGTGTTCTATATAAGGGGGACATCCTCCTTGTTTAGAGAACAATGACGTGAAGTTGGTGTGTGCTCTTTGTGGAGGAGAGCAGCCTGATCGTGCAAGGAAGCCTTGAAGGTGCTGCAACCAATTCGTGGAGTTCGAATTGGACCCTCAAGAATGAAGACTACCAGTGTGGTGTGGTCAAGTTCTGTCATTAGGATCCAGGTACACAACTTCATTGTTCCGTTTGCATATTCTAGTTGAGAGAGTAAGTAGTGCATGTAAACAAGCTGGTCTAGGTTGAGCACCAATCTTGTGGATTCCGGGGTTTGGTGCGTACCATGAGAGGGTGTAGCACTATTTGGACCGATGGGGGGTGATCAGTTGTTGGGACGTTGTATGCTCCTATTTTGCGTGATATTGTCTGGTGTGTTGATTAGTTGTAAGTGATTTACCGGTAGCCGGTTATTGATACCTGTGACGCTAGCAATTGGGCGGGGTATCGTGATTGGGCATGCTCGTGTACGTGGATCTGATTTCGGTGTATTGCTATTTGGCTGCACGAACTCATGAAGGCTGGTATTTCTAGCATGGAAACACACCGCGCGCTGCATGTTTAAGGATGAAAAATTCCGTCATAGAATGAATTTAGGTGCGGGGGTAGTTTCATAAAAAAATGTAAATCACTTGACTTGAGTCAATAATACTAAATATATTCCGAAAAATATAAAAAAAATACAGTAAAATACCATAAAATAAAATTACCAAGTTCTAACTCGAATAATATGCTATAAATCTATTAACCCACCAAAATTAATAAATAACCCATCCTAATACGGTAAATGGTAAAACTAATTCTGTGATCCATTATATATAAAAAAATAAATTGACATATTTTCATATATTCATGATATTATCATCATATACTTGGATACACATGGCCTTCATGATTCATACACATGGTCAGCCTCGACTCAGCCCATGTGTTCTAAAATTAACTCGACTGAAAATAATAGTCAAATTAACTGATTCTGACTATAAAACCCTGACTTAGGTCACGAATTTTACATCATTAATTAGTGAACTCTAGCAGTGGCATCTTGGTGACTGGCATACTCACCATCGAATTATTTTCTATAAGAACAAAACATAGACCGGCCTAACTCACATATTAGATAATTTGGCACATAGATTATTAAATTGATCACGATGAATAACTATTCGTGGGTGGCACCTTCCAATTACTGGCATATCCGTGTGATTAATCAACATACAATTAACTTAGTTCAACTAAATTAGTGGTAAAGACATATCGATTATTGTTATATTAATAAAAGCAGTTGGTTCTGATGGAAGGCAAAAATAGGATAGACAGTAAATTAAAATACAATAGAAATTAAAATATCAAATTTAATTATTATATATATTTTTTCATCTAATAAAAATGTATTCATAGAATCGAAATCTATTTCCACATTCGACCACCAGTCGATGCTTATTAGTAGCCAAGCGGTGTGGCGGCTCACGGCGGCGATGGCGCTTGAACCATCAATGGCCACGCCTTCAGCTTTGGTAAGGTCCGATGCTCTTATCAATTGTGTTGCGCGATTGATGGAGACCCTAACCTCACCCGATGCTCCCTCTGCCGCCGCCACTGCCAACCTCGACTCGGCCCTCCGACCTCGCCTCCCTCGCCGACCTCGCTTCTGCCCTCCTACCTCGCTTCTACCATCCTACCTCGCGGTCGTCCCCGACCTTGCCTCCATCCTCTGACCTCGCCCGGCCGCCGCTGACCTCGCCCGTCCACTGCCGACCCCGCCTCTGCCCTCCCACCTCGCTCGGCCGCCCCGCCGACCTCGCCCGTCCACCGCTGACCCCGCCTCCTCGTAACTCTGTAAAAGAGTTATTATTCTTTGCATTTCATGTTGAATTTTGTCATATTTCGAGTTATTTTTGTTTTAGTTTTATTAGTTTAAGAGTCTATTATTTATTATTAATAATGTGAGAAATCATTGTGATTTTGGTATAAAGAGTGCTAATTAATGTTGTTTTATTAAGGTACAAGAGTTAGAAAACGATCCGGAACAAATTTGGAGAGAAATCAGGCGAAAAAGTGAATTCCAGAAGGATGGCACTGTAGCAACTCGGCCCGGTTACTGTTCATCAACCCATTATTGTTCATCAGCCCGGGTATTGTAGCGATCAGGGTATTGTTATATGGTGGGCCCCATTTGAAATCTTTCGCTCGATCATTTATAAAGTGAATCAGGGTTTTATAGAGGAGAACAACAAAAAGAGACGGCAGAAAGAGACAGTTTGAAAGACAGGGAGCAACGACGAAGTAATTGGATCAGAAGAAGAATTAGCTTTCTCGAAAAGAGTTTTTCTTTATTCTGATTTATTTTTCTTTGTAATTAATGATGTCTTTCTTATCGCATATGAATTTCTTGAGTTTATTCAAATATTTTATGGAGTAAATTCTTTTCTAGGATTTTCAATGAAACTTAGTGCATGGATTAATAAAGGTTATTAATTTTTATTTATGTGATTGTAGTTTTGGATCATCCATTTTATTCTATTCGTTAATGCTATAATTAGATTGGCCACCTATTGATTGATTTAGAGATTTAATCTTGTCTAGAAATAGAAAAATTAGATTTGTCATTGAATAAAATAGCCTTTGTTCATCTATTTTGGGTGATTTACATATGAGATAGAGATATACTCATATGTCTTGGGTAACTGTTAAGGGCAGAACTTAATGTATCATTTTTCATATGAAATTTCATAGAGATATAGAAATTGAGTGCGAATGATAAGTTTATGGTGAATCTAAGAGATGTGATAAATAATTAATTCCCGTGGTTAATGATTCGAATCTGCAATTCATTGGTAAAAATTATAACTTTAATCAAATATAGCACTAAGTGAAATTGAAAATCCTAGGTTTGTCGTCTTGAAATCAATTCATCATTTAACTATTGTAATTTTAGATTAATTTAGTTGTAATTCATAATTAAATCATTATTAAAACTTGTTTTCGTTTAAGTATAAGTAATTAAATTAATTTTGGTAATTGAGAATTTCTACTACTAATTCCTTGTGGGACGATACTTTCTTATCACTTTTA
>JAVDBV010053421.1:0-10129 GCA_032619315.1 Piper longum
TAGGATTTTATGCATTTCACATATACATGGCAAATTGTATCTTCATCTTGAGACGCCGAGATTGGATCTGCACGAGTTAGGTTCGGGTTAGCCGACCTAACCAGGGCCTGTAACATGCCGGTTCGGTTCACGATGGTGAACCGGATTTGGGGTGTTACATCTTCCCCTTCTCTCTGCTTCTTCTTCCGTCTCTTTCCTTCAATTCAAGGAACCCCCCTTTTCCAATATGTCAGACTTTGTCTTTTTTATAGTTTTATATGCTTCTACTGTTCTAATATTACTGGTGTGTCATTATTACCCGTCTTTATTTTCTTAGAAATTCGCTCCGACAATTTTTGGAAACATTAGGACTCTTTATTCGCGTAGAAATCATGCAAGCAGATAAATATAAATCTCAGCATTTATCCAGATAAATAAAAATTTCAAAATTAGCCATGTAACCGAATAAATAAAAATTTAAAACTATCCACATGATTTGATAAATCTGTCCAAACAATATAATAGGTCCAATATCCAATAGGGTGTGGGGAAGGTCCTTTGGATATATTCTTAAAAAAATAAAATTATCATAATATTTTTTATTAATTTATCAGAAAATTTCCCTCATTAATATTTTGTTTTATATAATTATTAATCATAATATCCGTAAACCTACTTGTACCTTGACTATGATCAAATTTTATAATTATAAAGTAATGTATAGCTTATGGCAATTATAATTCTAATCAAACATGAGATGCATGAGAAACCTCATAGAACCAGGAGTGACACTAAATCTATAAATATATTAAATTAAATTTCTAATAATTAAGTTGAATCACATTTTAGATTGATTTATACTTCATCAAATAAAAGCTGTTGACAACATATATTTTCAAAAATGAAAAAGACAAATTTATAATGGTACATACTGTGAGAGTAAATAATTTGTTAGATTGTACAGAAAATTACAAAATTAAATGAAAAAATGCTACGTCATTTCACTTATAATAGAAAACATTTAGATAAATAATATTTCAACATCCCTCTTCGGAATTATTTATAAGAGGTGGTTAGTAAAACTATGAATTTAATTTATATTATTAAAATAAATTGATAATATAAATAATATTTCAATGTTAATCTAATCTTAATGAGGTTACACTTATTATTGAGTTTAAGTTGTAAATAGAGAGTAAATCTCTTTTATTATATATTTTTTATGCCCACGAGCTTTTAAATTAAATTTATGCAAGCTTGAAGTATGTAACCTAATTAATGGACTTGAAGTATTTTTTTTACTAGAATACGAATCGTATAAAAATTGTGTGAATATAATTTATATTTAAAAAACTTATCTCACTAAATCGATAATATAGATTCACAATCCAAAATCACCAATGCAATTTAGATTGGATTGTACAAAATATTGACCGGAGCTCATGTCGGCACAAATTCATACAAATTCAAAATTTTACATGAATAAATTAATAATATGAATAATATTTCACCGTTAATCCATTCTTAACGAAATTACACTTTTTAGTGAGTTTAAATTGTATATCTAACATGAATCTCTTATACTATATATTTTTTACGCCCACGAGCTTTTGAATTAAATTTATGCAAGTGTGAAGTATGTAACTTGATTAACGGATTTGTAGTATTTGTTGGACGAGAATGTAAATCGTATAAAAATTATGTAAATACGATTTATATTTAAAAAACCGATCCCACACGTATATTTACCGCCCGAATTCACTAATGCAATCTAGATTGCTAGTTTCACTGCACAAAATGTTGACTCGAGCTCATGTGGGCACAATTTCATACAGATTTGAACCAAATATATTTTGGCACATCACACAAATCCAAAAATTTACAGAGCTCAAAGGCTTTCATCTTCCCACGTGGAATATCTCTTATTCGAACCCATTCCTAGATTATTTGGTCGGAAATCCTAACCGGTCGGGTCGGGTCGGGTCGGGGCGCGACCGGTTCAGTGGTATTAATGTAATATTGGGTCAATCAGAGGGCTTATTATTGGGAGAATGGTTTTCCCGCCCAAGAAATGGAGGATTTCAGATTCCAATGGGGAAGACATGGGAAGGGGAGGGGAGATGGGTTCGAGCAGCAGAGACGACGTCGATCGCCTCTTCGCCTGCTTCAAATGCGGCACCTCCACCCCGGGTATGCGTCGCCTTCCTGACGGCCAAAAAGATTTGGTTTTTATTATGGTTTGTGCGAGTTATTAATGATTTTGCTGATTCCGCTGTCAATTCTTATAAATTTGATGCAATTTGTTGTTGCATGCGCTAAGAGTGTGTTTTGTTTGGGTGTTTCGTACTTTAGAGTTTGGTGCTGTTTGTTTGCGTAGAAAGAGGGGATTGTCGGTTCTGTTGGATGTGTGAAAAATTTTATCTGCGTTGCTTTTGATAGGATCTGATGCTATTTATTTGAGTAGAAATAAATTTTTTAGTTTCTTTACTCATAGAAAGGTTTATCTGAGCCACTTCGAGTAGATTCCTATGCCATATATTTGGGTACAGGGGTTTTTTAGTTGTTTTATGCACAGAAATATTTATCTGGGCTTATATTTGGGTAGAAAGGGAATTTTTAATGTTGTTTAATGCGCAGAAAGAAATGTCTGGTTTGCTCGTCATTGTTATCTGTTTCTATGTCAAATAAATGAGTAGAAGGTTTAAGTGGTTGGGATGCATGGAAATATTTATATGTGCTAATTTTGACAGGCAGGCTTTTTTGTCATTTGTTTGAGTAGAAAGAGATATATTGGTTGTTGAATTGGATAGAAATATATCTGCATTACTTTTTATAGATTCCTATGTTATTTGAGTAGAATAGGATTAAATACAGAAACAATTACCCGTTTTACTTTCAAAATTATAACATTTTTTTGTGTAGACTGTTAGTCGGTGAATGCACATAAAGATTTGTCTTTGTTGCTTTCAATAGAGGCTTTGAGTAGAACAGGAATCGATACATAAAATTTGCTCTACATTTATTTCCATAACATGCTTTATATCTGAGTAGAAAGGATTAATTATTGAATGCATAGAAAGATTTATCCGTGTTACTTTCAATAGACATTGATGACATTTATTTGAGTGAAACAGGGTCCAATGTAGAAAGTTTTATCTATCTATCTTTCAATAATATGTCATTCACTAGAGTAAAAAGGGATTTGTTAATTGTTGAATGCATAAGAAGATTTATCTTTGTTACTTTTAAAGGTTGTAATGCCATTCATTTGAATAGAATAGAATTTGGTAAGAAAAGATTTATTCGTGTTATTTTTATTGAAATGCTATTTATTTGAGTAGAAAGGGATTTGGTAGATGGTGAATGCTTAAAAAGATTCATCACTTTTACTTTCAGTATGCTTTAATGCCATTTATTTGAGTGGAATGGGATTTTTAGTTGTTGAATATATTGAAAGATTTTATCTTTGTTAAACTCTTGGGTGCCATTTATTTGAGAAGAAGGGGATCTGTTACTCGTTGAATGCACGGGAAGTTTTATCTGTGTTTTTTTTTAATAACGTCCAATGACAATTTGATGCTACATGTTCAGCTCTTTCTATTTTCAGAGTCCGCATCGTCTTCATTGAGGAAAAAGACAAAGAAAGCTGTAGGTTTAGTATCAAGAGAAGAGGAAACCCTCAAAAAAATGGCAATAGAAGTGGGTTCAGCAAAAGTAATCTTTGAATCTCTTCATGCTTTTAATTGTTGTAATCATCTTAAAACTTGCTTGATTTGGTTTTCTATGCTTTCTTCTTGGTTCTTGATTGGTGATGAATGCATGCTGCAGTATCTTTGTCATGTTCATTTGTGAAGTCTTACCATGCGAGTTATTTTCTCATAAATTAGTGGACCATATAAATGAAGTTTTAGTATTTTTATTGAATTCTGAACCAGTTTCATTCGCTTGTTTTAATAGTTTTTGTGATTTTTTTAGGTGGCAAAACCAGAATTTGTTTCAAACCATTTTGAAGTGCAAAAGCAGATATCTCCAGTTGTTTTCTATGGATCTCCGTGTGGTTTGCCTGCCAAAAAGCCTGCAAAATTGATTAGATTATTGTGTGAGATCCGTATTGATCTTAAGGAGCAAAATGACTTGGGGCTGAGGTACTTATGTTGAACCTAATCTATTGATTTATTCTTCATATTTACACTTGCTGTAATATATCCCCGTGTCACAATTCCTTCATGCACAGGAAAGAAGTGTGGGCTACTTTTCCCAAACTAGACCAAGCAATAAGATTTGCGGATAATCACCCGGATGTTCATGTCTTCAGCTATCAAGATCATTTAACTGGACAAAGAAGATTTCTTGTCTCAAACTATAATGAATTTTGGAGACGGTTATCTTCCAATTCTTTTTGCTGTCTCGTTGTAACAAAGCTGTCCATGTATTTTATACAAAACTAGATAAGTGGAAATCATTAAGCTTGTTGTGTCTCACATTTGTGGTTGTAGGTATATCAGCATGGAATCCAAGTTTCGTCATCACTACGAAGTCATTCAGGAGGTAAGAAAAATATACAATAATTTGCTACCGGTCAAGATATAGTGGATATTGATTTGTTTTGAAAACCAAATGCGGTTTTATCAAATTTTGTCGTGTGCATGTGATACCGCATCTTTCTGTGTATACATCTTTCCTTCAGTAGTACTTTTGTTTGTAGGTGTGCTCTATTTCTCATATATTTTTAGCTAATAACAAAAGCTGTCATATTCTCAGGGCTTACCTTGTCACCTTTATTTTGATTTGGAGTATTCTAAGGTGTTCAACAGAGAAAAGAACGGTGACGAAATGGTAGACATTTTGCTGGAAGTTCTCTTTGATGCATTATATGAGAAATATTTAATTCAAGCAGAGAAGGAATGGATTATAGAACTTGATTCAACTACAGAAGGTGTGCATTTTTTAACCATACTAATTCTGCATCATCTTGTGTTTTTACTGGTTCGATGGTTGCTTTTTGCTCCATTTATGCATGCAATTTCTGTAGGTAACTTCTGCATCAGTTTTCTGCTACGCATTTTTTTAATTGGGATCAGTTATGACAGAGAAATTTTCCCGACATTTGGTTATTCGTATCCCCGGAACTGCTTTCAAGGACAACTCACATTTGGGAACATTTGTTGGTGAGGTATTGGTGACTGCACCACCTATATCCTTCATATTGTTGCAACAATTTTCATTTTAGTAAATGGCACATACCTACCTTGGAACATAGCATAGTGTCATTTCTTTCCATCGGATAAAAAGAATGTAATTTGTTTCATCTTTCATTGTTCTTAGCCATGTATTTCATAAACTAATATGAGATATTCTTTTAAATTTTGTACATATTTAGGATAATTATTTAATATCGTGAGGAAGACCACTTAACAGAGATGTGGGGCTTTGTTTTAATTTTCTCAATTTTGAAATCTATGTTCAAAGGAGGCTAATTGATCTTGTGTAAAGTTCAAGGTGTATGTTAAGCTATTTAAGCTATTGCAAAGGAAGGTGGTTTGCGCTCACATCTTGCTAATAGTTGAAGTAGGATCCAATTTCAAGTGATTGTCAGAGTAGCAACTTGTACATGTGAAATCTTAGGTACCAATCAGAATGTTTTATTTTACTGTTCTTTACATGTTAAGAATGATTGCATAATTACATTTTTCAACTGACTGTCTCATGCCTTAATTAGATTATGGGTTTGCTATGTTATTCTCTGTATGTACTTTTATGAAAACTTTGTTGCGTCCCTGAACTGACTTCATCAGGGAGTGATCATTCATTTCTTATTACCAGCTTTGCACTCGAATTAGCGGTGGAAGGGGCTGTGATCCGAGGTTAGATAAGTTATATGTGTTGAAAGACGCAAACTGTGAACTTCCATCCCACCTATTTCTTGATACAGCTGTATATACTCGAAATCGATGCTTCCGATTAGCCCTCTCTTCAAAGGCTGGGAAGAGCTCAATGCTTCTTCCTTCTGGACGTTTTAGATGTGCCAACTTGGTAAATCATAGACTTTGTATCATTTATCAATTACATTGGCTTGTTTTAAACTTGGAATAATTTTCACGTTATAATTGCAGAGTGAGGGTGAAATGTTTATGGAATCCTTGATATGCAGAGTTGGTGTTGATTGCACAAAACATTTGATTTGCAAAATGGATTCGGAATGCATAAAGACTTTGCATTTTGATTTTGAGGTATCCTCTGTTAATGAAATAGCCAGCGAATGAAGTTCTTATAGATATAGAAAGCTAGTACAATAAATCATGTGCAGCTCATATATTTTGTTCTGTTCTACTACCTTCCTTGTCTGTAATAAGTATGTTTCGTTATTCCTTCATTTTCAGTTCAACGAAAATACTCATGGTGATTGTCAATTACCAAAGGTCGTCATCTCCAAAGCTTGTATCAATGATATTCCTAAAACCTTTATCACTGGAAAGTCGCCATTTCCTGCTTTGGACACATTCGTGGAATCTATAGCTTCCTTTGGAAATGTTTCAGGTAATTATTCTTTGCGTTGTGTTTCAAGTAGTCATAGAATATGTGAAATATGCAAAGAATGTAATGGAAGGTCAATTTGAATGAGTGTAAATGGTTCGGAGGAATACTTAACTATGTCCATTTGGAAGAATGGAAATGGCCGGGAATAAGTTTCTTTTGAAGATCTTGGCTTGAACAAGATATTATGGAATTTGAAAGAAAAAGGCAGAAAGTAAAATTTAAAACGATCAAATTTCTGCATGCAACTTGGTACATCAGGATTGAGACTTCATAGATCTCATTGAGGTTGCATACCTTGATGTCGGCTGCCTTTTTTAGGTACTTTTTCTCTTATATCAATAATAGGCAAAGTTTTAGCTTTTCGCTATTTCAATATCAAATTAATAAACTATATGGGTTCTCAGATCTTGCATTTTCCGAGCATTATCTCTATTCAATTGTAAATCTCAGGGCAAATTAGGAGTTGGTACTGGTTTTCAGAATATGGTCTTGTGGTTTACAGCATGTCAAAGAGCAGATACTGTGAGCACATTGGTAGAGAACATAAAAGCAACCATGGTACGAATCAGCTTCTATCACTAGATATTAGCTTTATTTTGTTCTATGTATACATTCATACAAATTCAGTAGTATTAGGAAAGCAGTTTTAACTGTTAAATGCAGCCACCTAAGCACAATATTTATCTATTTTTGTGTGCTACCATGTTCTATGCCAAGACAGGGAAAGCGTGGAAGAAGAAACAGATTATTGGAATGGAAATTACCAACCTCTTAGTTTAAACAGGACAATCTGCCACATTCAGTTAATTTTAAGAACTGAATACCGTATCAAACTTTGATCTTGCAAGAGCTTAGTTATCTTAAGTAAGCTTCCTTATTACAATATAATAAAGCAGCTAACTCATATCACTAATCATCAACGTCATTGTCATGTGCATGATCAATCTCTTTGTTCTTGTAACCTTGCACTTATTATTAATTAACTGTCATATTATCCGATAAAATTGATGCATTTTCAATTACACTTTTGTCTGTTTGTCATTCAATTTCCCGAAACTGGTGACTGTGATAGGAACAGTTAAGCATCGATGCTGTTTACCTTCATCCGTTATTTTTATTACAACGCACACTTACTGTTTGTCTGGACTTGTTCAGTTATGTACATTGTTGACTTCAAGATGGCCGGCTACTATCAGAAATGTTATGATCCTGATTGCAAAGGTGCACCAACAATACTAGTCTGTCATATTGCTTGAGCAATGCCTTCTAATTACCAATTTGTGGTTCTTTGACAGGATACCGTTCCCCTTTGCGTCCTGTCCCAAGAAATGTCATTCCTGTTGACATTGCTATTTGTAGCTTAACAAAGGAAGAAAACCATTTGAAGGCAACCTATTTTGATGACAGAAATTGTGACTCTTCTGGTGTCAAGGAGAAAAACATTGATAGTTGCCAGAAGGATGCAGCATGGTGGCTAGAAGTCATCAGACTTGCAGAAAACGTAGAGAAGACAACAGTGATAGCAGATTTTGGCATGGTTTGTTCACTATTACTCATTGCTAAATGTTCATTAGAGCTCACATTGAAAATCTAAAGCTTTAAATATAATTTTTTGTGCTAGAGTAGTATTACATAATTCCACTATAAAGCTTGTCCAGTGCCATCTTTACAGGTAAATGAAACTTTGGACTTGACTGAAGATAATGATTGGTGGATAGATGCTGAAAAGACTTTCTCGTTGATCGAGCAGCAAATCAATATGCAACAATTGGCAATGCAAATTAGCTAGTTTTATTGTAACCCTTTAACCTAAGGATAGTGGTTACTCAGAAAATTAAACAAGATTTTTTTTTAAAAAAAAATTAAAGAATGACTGAGATAATGTCATGTGCTCCCCATGATAATTTTATTTTTTAAGCCTACTTAGGGAGTGTTACATGTTAAGTTTTAATATTTTCTTCAGATAAATAATTTTCTGTATCATTTCTTTACCTAATTATGTCCAAATTTGAGTTTTTAAAAGGCCGAAAATATTAATACATGACTATTAATATGTATCAAATTTATTCTGATTTTAAAGAAAATAAAATTGAGCTTTACTTAAAAATCCAACTGCGGACTATGTGGTTTTTTTTTAAAATTTATTTCAATGTAATATAATCGCACACTTGCATGATTACCCCCTCTATGAGTGTCCTGAGTGGGGCTAAGGATTTGCTATGTTACTTGCTATATCAACAATGTTGTAGCAAGACTGCTATTGGTATATATAGGTCTTATTTTTCTCATCTTAAATGATGTATTTAATCCTTAATAATTAAGTAGTTAGTTTATAAAAATTAGTTAAGTGAGAAAAGTGCGGCCTATGTGAGCCAATAGATAACTTGCTAGACCGTATTTGTTGCTGCAAGTAACGCAGCCAATCCAGAGCCGATGAGTAGGTATTGGGAACGCACATGCAGGGACGCATACATGGACATCACCAATCAAGCATCCCAATGTGTTCCCATTTCGCGTTCTTTCCTGTTGTCCGTTCCGCAGTGTGCTTTTATTAAGCGTGCCTAAAAATTATTGGTGCATGTAAATATTACTCGATTCTCATGCAACCTATAAGTTCTAAAATATATGACGAAATGTTTTTATTCGTAAAATATTAAGTAGAATATTAGCTTATTAATCTCTATTAGGTGAAAAAATTACCCATCGATCATGTCATAGAAATCTACAGTCTTGTGATGGACACTCCATGTTACAAGAGTAGAGCAATGAAGAATAAAGAATGCGATATGAAGGGAAGTGTGAGGATAATTTTGGAAATATGTTAGTTAGTTAGTTACTAACCGGAGTCGGATAGTAGTTGGGTATGAGTCTGGTCACAGGTAATATGATTAGTGGAGTTGGTGGAGTTCAGGGAGAAAACTTAAAAAAAGGAATGGTCTGAAAACTGGGGGGTTGTTGTTTTTGTTATTGATATGAACTTCAAATTGCTGTTTTGTTTTTAAAATTCAATCAAGCTCAACGATATTCTTAGGTTTTGTTTCTCCTAGCGAATTAGTAATAGCGTTTGAGTTTGGAATCCGACAGCTTCATCCGTTCAGGTTGTTGATCCCCAACTCTCAGCTGATGCTGGTGACAAATTGGTGTTAGAGCCACTGAGTGTTGAATCTTGGATCGACAAAATTGAGCATCAGATAATGAAGAATCGAAAGGCAGATTCAGAAAAGGTCAATGGAGTGGAAACTGTTGTGAAAAACAGGTAATTTTTACCAAAGATAACTAGTTCACTGTGAGAACTATTACCTAGATGACAAGCGTGAAAACTATTATACTAAATAATTACCCCAAGATAAAATTCCCAGGAAAGTTGGTGGGACAAGATAGTCCGCTTAAAAACCAACTCCTAGACAGAATTTTATCAAGACAAGTAATATAAATAGCACAATAATTAACACCAACTATACCCGACAATAGCCATTAAATAGACAAGAAAAGAACAAGAACAAACACCAGAATTTAACGAGGTTTGGCAATTTCCTACGTCCTCGGACACTACCAAAATAATATTTCACTAAAGAGAAATATTACAAAGAGAGAAAGAACAAATTACCAATGG
>JAVDBV010053424.1:0-18187 GCA_032619315.1 Piper longum
TAGCTAGCATATGGTGAACACTGGTAGAAGGTAAGGGTTTAGGCTCATGAGTTGTGAGGTTCATTGTCACCGGTCTAGGTCAAACTCTTAGGTGTCCCTGCACTAGGAATTGGACAGCTCACCGGGTCCTAGCTGACTAGGTCCCAAGTCGAGTGTCTACTAAGCGAAGCTCACTGGGTCCAACACCCTCTACGACCACTAACTACTAAGCGAAGCTCTACAAGATCAAGGTTCCATATCTAGTTAAAAGTTATAGACTTTCATCAAATGTGAGAAAAAAGAAGAGAATTACATAATTACATACTAAAAGAATAATGGCTCACCATAGATTCGATGAAGAAAATATGTACTTTAAAGCATAGTTGACATACATATACCTCGACGTACAATCAACTTTGATGGTAAATTCCGGCGAACTATTGTAGATGATACTGTTGGAAAAACACAACAAAAAGTGGAAGGATGTAAAAGTTTTCTTGCCCTCCTCATTACAACCCTCGTGAGCCTAGTTTGCTTGCCGTGTGTTTGAAATACTTTTCAATCGATCCTAGTCCCTATGGAACCCGTGATACAGTTCTCGAGGTCGTCTTGGCTTCCTTAGGATGCAAACCTTAAGTGCATACCACCTGCACTCAACACAAAGGTACTCTCCTAAGCACCTTCGCACTAGCACTTTTCAGGTTTTAGGATTTAAGTCTGGGCGCAACGGTGACGGTACCGTGCCCTTGCATCCAAATTTAATTCATTCCCTCCCTTTTCCTTGGATGCAAAGGCCCAACCTCCATGCGCCTAGCTGTGTGACCTGATTGTGTGTGGCTTAGTTCATGAAATTTTGACCCGTGTGCTCGGCCCATCGGTTGGCCGTGGCTCTTCCTTGCAATGGATAGTGCAAATCCACCCTCCCAACACCCTTGTGCTAACCCTGTTTTCTACTTATCAATAGTGATCTATTTCCAAGCTTTCTACCCTCTGACTTCATTCCTTTTGACCTTCCCTTCATTTCTTCCCTTTGACGAAGCCAAGCATATCTCAAATTTTATTTAAGAAACCAACAACAAGAGCATTCGTGAAAATATCTTCAACTTGATCTTGAGATTTGACATAATGAGGTTCCACCTCCTTGTGGTTGACATGTTCTCATATAAAGTGATACCTTTTATCAATATGTGTACTCCTCTCATGATACACTCAATTTTTGGTAAGAACAATAGGTGACTTGTTGTCAATATGCTTCTCGATGATGCTTAATCGACTTAAATAAGTTTCGCAACCAAAGCGCATGACATACTCCAAATAAGGCTGCAACACACTCCACATCACATGTAGAAAGTGACTTTGCTTTGTTTTTGGGATCACCATGTAAATACAGTTTGAAGAAAGAACACAAAACTGGTAGTACTTTTTCTATCATTTTGATCAGAGAGAAAACAAAAATCCTGTTGAGGTTTGGCAAATGATTAGGCTTTGATAGACATTTGGTAGATTGTTTAGCTACTAATCAAGGTAACGGAGTTGGTAAAAATAGTTTATTACAAGGGCTAATGCGGCACTTTTGAAAGCATAACCGTTACTATTCTTGGCTTTGACATTTTTGGCTACATATAGAGTTTTTAAGAGAGCATTTTGGGCATCTCATGAAATTTTCAAACACTAGAATTTGTGTTTTCATCACTAGCGTGCACCTCCTTGTGGTTGGGCCGAGCGCAGGGCACTTACTTGTTAGAAGCCAAAGAGCACACCTAGATGCTTCTCCTTGAACACCTCACAAATGTGTTGCTTAATTTGCTTTCCTAATCAATACTTTGTACCTCATGTTTTATTCAATTTTCTCGTGGGAGGGAACTCCAACAATTATATAAATAGAATACCTATGTAGTTTACAATTTTTATATATTTTTTATCATTGTCGAAGGACTATTTATTTATTTTTAATATTATATGAGCACTCATGATGAAATATTATTATTAACTATATTATATAGTTTTTTAAATATTTTAAATCACCCCTTTAGGAGAAGTTATTGAAAAGTTCGATCTAGAGTGTAGCTTAAAAACTCGGGAGTGTGACTCAACTCAACATTGTTGTGGAGTGAAGTCAATTTAGAATTGACTCCCAGCTAACCTAGAGTCATCTAAAATATCGTTATATTCAGTGTACCTGAAATCTTAACTGGACACTTTGTGATTGAAGGATTAAAAAATGCATATCTCTGTATGTAGAGATTAGAAAATTCTGAAATTTAAATGGGCATAAACTAGACTCTTCAAGCTTTCTAATAAAACAATAATCACTCAATTTAACGTTTGGATGAGGAAAATATGATGTCAGCAAGTTAGACTATGAACCAACTTAAGATGAAAATGTGGAAATTTGACCAAGTGCTAATCGGTCAATACAATCAAGATTGAATAAGTATGACTTAAGTAATTCTAGAGGTTATCCTGATGACCTAGCTAGTTTTTATGAAAGAATAAATTAATAAGGTATTCCGTTCATGAGAGTTTGATCGGACAACCATGAACGAATAAGAATTATAGAAACAATCAAGTAAACAATAAGGATCAAAATGTGCACTATCACATTTGAACATTGTCCATATCCTGACCGTGACAACCATAAGTACGAATTATGAAACAAAAAAAGCCTAGACACATAGGTTAATCAGCTAGGTGTACTTATGTGGAGCCAAACGTATTTGTTAGACTGACATGGTATGTGGCATGACCCGGCAAGTAAACGGGTACAACTACATAACTTTGGTTTGTTCGTCTACTCTTTTATTAAAATTAGTAGGCGTGTTATGGGAGTTAGAGATTTATGTAGGGTTTAATTGGGGAGATGGGGGAAACCTAGTTGGCACTTAAGATCCTAACAGGAGTGGACTCCCACTTATTTTGGTTGCACGCCTTTCTCCTTTTGTCTCCTACATCGCTTCTTCTCTCCTCTCCTTGCAAGACCAGCCTTCTTCCTCCTTTTTTACACGCCATCCAGCCCTCTTGGAGCTCAATTTGTGGATGTTTCTTCGCTAAGAATAGAGTTCTAGGGGAGCTTGGCAAAGAAGAAGTAAGATTTTTCAACCTAATTTATGTAAAGTGCATAGTTTTGTCGCCCCATCCATGCATGATGTTCTATGCAAGTGTGATTATGTTTGATGTTAAATTATCATTTTTGTATGTGATTTGGATGTAAAGTAGTGTGTTTTACTTCTGTGATTGCGTTTTATAAAAAATTCTTATGATGTACATGATTTATATACATGAATAAGATGATGAATTGTATGATAAGATTAAGAACATGTATTAATAAGGATATCCATGGTATTTTATTGAGAATTGGTAAACTAAATTATATTAATCATAAAATCTGCTATAACCCATGGTTTTGTGCTCAGAAAAGTGGAAAACCCAAACTTTGACTTACTAAAATCGGATAAGAATCGAATGAAACACGGGAAAAACATGTTAGGGCATCGCGGCCCTCAAACGCGGAGAATTTGCATGTCACCGCACTAACTCGCAATGCCAACCGTAAACCCTAATTTTTCTAATTTGTATGTATATATTAAAAAGGTTATAATATTTTCTGTAAACCTTGGATTTGAGCGATTCTTTTTGTGTTACAATCATCCTGATCTCTAGTTTCTATTTATTAAATTTTAGGGGTATGTATCTCGGGAGATATGTATTTTTAATGTTGAAGTCTAAAACCTTAGCTTTAAGTTTTATTGATGTTATACTTCGAGTATTTTATGTTTGTGATTAGATAATCACTTTATAATTCTTGTACGGTATTATGAGTGTTTTATGTGTAATGTAAAGTGTGTTTAACGAATTGTAGTGTGACAATATTATAATTCACCATTTATTAAAGTTGACCAAGTTTGTTATGTTTGTAAAAATGTGGCCAATGTAAGATGTTTATGTACTGATTTACTTTCATGTTGTATGTTGTATGGTTATAATATGACATTGTTGAGTTGCATCCATGACATACCATATATGCATGGGCTAGATTTATATGGTAGTGATATATGTTATTATTTAGGCTAGGATGTTTTGTTGCCAAGACAAAGGAGCTCAGAAAGCAACTTTGTCAGGTCAGTTTGTTCATATTTTGTGGAGCTTTAAGATCCTCGACATTTCTGACTTGTTTAGATGGATTATTCAATTAAATTCTAGGTATGCATGTAAAAGATTTTAAATAATAATGTTTATGATGATATAAATTGCCAGCTGAACTGACAAGTTACGCCGATGTACCCTGGACAAGCCCCTTAAGAAAGGGTCGGGTGGCAAAGGAATAAGGGCTACTATCTCGATGATGTTTATGATCATTTTGACTTATAAAATATGATTTGGAAATTGCAGAGGACCACTCCATTCTCGGGGAGGCAGAAGAAGCTAAACTCAAAAGTAGGTTTCAAAGGTTGAACCCAAATGCTAAAATGTTTGAGTAAGTGCTACAAATGTTGAGCCAACAAGTTAAATATGTATATTTTGGATTTTACTTATGTTTTCACGTTAGAGCTTCAAAGGTTGAGCTATAGAATAATGATACTAAGACCACGAAGGTTGGATCATAGATGATTTAAAACGATTCAATAAATATGAATATGCAATTTGAATAGGGACTCAAAGGTTGGACTATAGATGATGTTGGACTATAGATCATGGGTTTAATCATAAAGGATGGTCAATGATAAAATGATAGTTGGCCACAAACGTTATACATAGCTGGACATCCTATTTATCCCAAAGGTTCGATTATGATCTAGGTTTATGTTAAGTCTAAGGCTACAAAGATTTAGCCATGTATATGTATTAAATTTATGTTCCGTATTGACTATATAAGGACATATTTAGTTACGCTTGTTTAGGAATGCCTTTTTATTCATGTAAAAATAAATATATTAAATTTTTGAATGTTACATGCCATGTTCATGTTAATAATTAAGGGTTATGTTAAATTATAAACTATGATGTTATGATTAAAATGAAGCGAATCGATATTTTTGTATGTGTTTTATCAAATTGTGATTAATTGTAGTTTGCTTATTATGTTTACTACATACGTAAGTAGATGACTCAAAACCATATAGTGGTATTAAGTGAACACTTTCTTGATTGTTTGAAGATTAGATGTGGAAGCTATGGACGATAGGGTGGCAAAAGATTTAGTATTAGAATTTTATTTGTTACAACTTAGTTAAGACTTGTACTAAATCTGAGATTTATTTATTTGACATAATTGTTACGAATTATGAGTTGTTATTAATGAATGGTCGACTCTTAGTATAGTCTGTTGTTTATATGTAATTTAATTATTTTATGTTTAAATTTATGCATGCACACTAGGAAGATTCCTTACTAATGGCCTTATCTTCTCGGTTTTTATACATGTTAGAAAGGCGGGTCATTATATTCAGGAAATAAAAGTTATATAAAATTCGTTTATACTACTCTTTGACACTTGAAATTGATAAATATATAATTTACATTACTTTAAAATATTGATTTTTATACTAAAAGAAAAATAAAATGATTCAATAACTTTTATCCTTTATGGAGAGAGTTCTTATAAAATCTGTAAATTGAGAGTCATTCATAGAATTTGACGTAGAAAGCTGTGAAGTACAAGTGTCTCTATGAAGTGAAATTGACTCGGGGAGTTATGGAGTAAAAAAAAAGAGTTGTTTTGCTTCTACATATGTACATATACATATGCGATTTGGTGATTGGGGATCCAATTTCACCAAAGATGCAAACTGTTCTCAATTTGTTCTTCAAGAACTTCAAGAAATGCTTCAAATTTCAACATAGCTAGGCGCTCAAATCTTCACCCAAAATATCGTTATCATCGCGTAATTCTCTTCTTCCAACTATGAACCACTCTCCAGATGACAACGTTCAAAGAAGCTAGCAGAGCAAAGGCCACACATTTCATACACTTTCCTTAGTAGCTAAGGTCATTATATATAATTTTCTGTGCCTTCTCTTCATGATAGATACAGGTGCATAGGACGCATGATTGAGACTAGAGAAGATAAAACTAATTTGGCAATATAATGCTGCTAGCACCAACTTCTTGTTGGTGTGCCGGCAAGCGACATGATAGTGAAGGTGTTGTAGTTGCTCACGTCTCAAACAAGTGAAGGCGATAAGGAGTGGAGGGATTTCATGCCTCTTGCTTCCATGTGGTGAAGGTTTTGTCTAAGACTTGTCTAGCCAGAGATGAAGACAAGCCTTCCTCAATAAGCTAATCAATACCTATTAGAGGGAGGTTTCTTCTGTGTAGAAGAATTGGAATATGCTCTTCTTTTGGTACTATTTTTCCAATTAGCTAGTTTAGTGATTGATTTATGATCAAGCTACTTAATATGCATTTATACGGTACGGACTTTTAATTAAATGATTTAATTTTTGAGACAATGAAATTCGTCCTCTAATTGTGCATCCGGGTCTCAAGTGCAAATAGAGGAAGGTTGGCATCAAGAGGGGCACATAGTTATTCAAAATTTTGTCATTTATAGTCACGTGGAATCTCATTTAGGATCCATGCCCTCAACGCCACTTATGTATTAGGTAAAAGAGGAATAATAATAATAATAATATTATAATAATAATAATAATAATAATAATAATAATAATAACTTTGAAATGATAAAAATTTCAACAAAGTGAAAAAAAACAAAGTAAACTAAGAAGATTAAACACTCATGCCAAGTTGAGGTTTCTTTTTGTGAACATATTAAAAAAGATACCACTCTAATCTATAGTTAATTTGCAAGAATCTCTAAATAGTTAGTCTCACGTCTAGTAGCTATAAAAATAAAATCAATATATTAATGGAGGTGTACTTAAGACCTTTCACTTCAGTTAATTACTTTAAAAAATATGATTGGGGTTATTAATTTATACTTGGTCTGGGTTATTATTGTTGGGCCCCTAAAAAGGACTTGTAGCCACCAATTTTACTCGCAATAGGTATTACGAGTCTCTTTTAATAAAAAAACTAATTCAAAAATAAAGTTTTCTCATTAGCCTATATATAAATCACTAACAACATCTACAATCGATGTTAGATTAATCCAACAAGCTCCCCTTCACATACTGTGCAACCTTGAAACTATCAAGCAATCTCCACTTCATCAAATGGATATCTATGTATCCTCACCTTGAAAACTAACCTTCAATCATCAGGTGGAACCTACGAAGAAAACTTCCACGATCGGCGCAAGTAAACACCAAAGTTCACTTGACTCTGATATCGCTGTCGGAGACTATGGGCCCCCAAAAAAGACTTGTAATAATAAAAAAAAAATCGCAGTAAGTGTCACATGTTTCTCTTAATTCAAAAGATAACTCAGAGAATAAAGTTTTTTTTATTAGCCTATATATATGTCACTAACAATATCTACGACCGATGTGAGATAAACCCTACAATTATAAATGATATTATAATCAACATAGGGCTGTTTCATATGTAGATGCTACATATTTAAGGTTTATATGCAGCGTTATTCATCTAGCGCTACATATAATTAAATATGACATACGTTGCGTTCTTCTTTTACTGCAACGTTCATGAGCTAATATATAGTAGCTATTCCAAGATACTACATAAGACCTTATATATGTAGCCTTTAGATCCAATACTAAATATAGGTGGCTACATATAGCGTTTTTTCTTGTAATGAAACACACAAGGGTCATGAAAAATTATAGGAATTTTATAGACGAAAATTTTAAAAGTATGTAAATTGTAAGATCCCGAAATACTTAATCTTGCATCCAATACTATTGGAGTAAGATCAAGCATATTATCAGGGTTGTATTTATAATCTTAACTTCTATTTATAATCATTTTTTAATAAATGATTTAGATTCATCAATTTTTATACTTGAGTCAAGTTGTTATACAATAGTAGAAAACTCATTTTATTACTAAACATTTTGGTGACAAAAGGCTTAAGTTCGGTGCCTAAAAGTTGTTTGTCACCGAATTTGTCGCCAAAATTTATAATGATAGAAGCTTTCGTATCTAATTAGGTTTGATGGCAGTTCAACGACAATGTGTGGCCAAATATTTTTAATGACAAATTTTAGTAGCAACTTGTCAACGATCTATCACCAAATTTTGGTGACAACATGATTATGAATAATCACCAAAAATGGTGGCATGAATTGGTGATTAACATTTCTTACCGCAATTTTGTGACAAATCAGTGACAATTTTTTTTTTAAAATAAAAACAAATTCGCATGTTGGCAGCGTGTACAAGCCCGACATTAGCTCATGAGGGGCCATCGGTGGTTGTGTGAGGAGGCCATTCGAGGCCACGTGAAGGGCAGCAATGGCCACATGAGGGGGGTGGAGGGCTGGCCCACACACGAGGGGCAGGGGGTGGAGTGCTGGGGTGCAGCGGGGCATGGGCCGGGGAGGGGGGTTGGTGGGGAAAGTTAGTGCGGGCAAAGCGCCAAGGCATTCGGTTGGGCAGTGTGGTGAGGCAGGGCAGCGGCGGGCAGCAACAAAGTCTAGGTCACATATTGGGAACGCACAGCCCATGGGGCCCTTGATGGGCCTATGCGCCCAATTAAATTGGCGCACGCCCAATTCAATTTTTTTTTAAAATGTCAAATTTGTCTCTGAAAACATGGTCACAAATCGGAGACTATTTAAACCGTCACTGATATATTTAGTGACAATTCAGTGACCAATTTTTTTATAAAGAGCACGAATATTTCAAGGGAAAAACTTTGGTGTCGTTAATTTTTGACACAGAAAAATAGTGATAATTTAGTGGCAAATTTGTTTGTCACCAAAATTTGTAGTGACGGTTTGTTAAAAATTTTATTAAAAAAATGGCACTAAAATTTCAGTAACAAATTTAGTGTAGCTGATTTTTAACACCTAAAAACTTGTCAATTCAGTAACAAATTAATTTTATAACACCCTAAATCCAGTTCACTCTCGAACTAAACCGGAATGCTACGGGTCACCTGATTAAGTCTGTCAATCCGAACCTAACCTAAATAGATATACTCTTAGCATTTTAAGATATAAGATAAATATCTCCATGCATTCATGAGATGTAAGAGGTTACTACATGAATGACTATCAAACAATTCACACTAAAAAATAATTATGCTAAAAATTAATACAATTTCTAAAATAAAATGGAAAGAGTATCCTCTAATAGCGTGATAAGGCAACCCTGTCAAACAGTGTATATATAATAAAACAATAGGGCAAGTGTTCTTGAACCATATAATTCTCTCAAACTTGAATCTTGACCCATCTGTTCATTTTCATTCACATTTAGATTTCAAACTGGGTCATGGCCCAATTTCAAACTAGGACATGGCCCGTTGTTGACTGTAACCGATTTCGATTCACATGAGAACTGAATCATAAATATTACGATCGAGTCGAGTCATATTTAAAGTTGTTGTTTAGTAAGACTCGATCGATAAAATAGATTGAAACAACCTGCTTGGCACCATGAAAATGAAAGGCATTATTAAATATGTGTCAAAATGTATCAAATATAAATAAAAGTAAGAAAGAAAATAATTACGTTGAGCTCAAGTGTGTGTAGCATTTATCTGTCGTCTCACCAAAGTCGACTTAAGATTGCAAGACCTATATATATAATATAAAAAACGTCAGTAACAAGTGCTATTGGTCCGAAAAATAACTAGTACAAACTGGCAAAGAGGGTATTCCATTACCCACGAAAGCTTATAAAACTTTAGAATTGTCTCACACTGGGCGGTAAAACAAGTGCCGGCTCACATGCACGACTAATATTCATATTCATACATACAACGCTTATGCCCTCACATCTTCCATATTTTACCCGCCATAGTACTCGAGTGGAAAAGGAACAGTTAAGTTAGTGCCACAAATTCCAGAAATATGCTGCGTTGCATAGTACCCTCATACACCGCACTTCCTTAGGGTTTGAAGGAGTACTAGTGCGGTCCATACATACCTTTATATCGCTCGCTCTCTTATTCTTGAAATCCATAAAAAAAACGTGTAATGATATAATAGGTTTAAGGAAGAAGCTTGTATCATATATTTCGGGAGCTTCAGTTCGAAAACCAACAAGGGAGCTCATCCTTATAGTTTTATTAAACATGTGTAGAAAATATGGCTAAATGGCCCTACATCGGAGGGATCCGATAAAACATCGCCAATACCGTCATGCGGCTATAACTCGGTTAAACTCGCCACGCATGGAGTGAAGCAGAGATCAAATCACGGGAGAGTCCTACAGACCTGTAGTCCAATCTCCAAGCGCGTTGATACATCTATGGCGAGCTCAAACTTTATAACCTACATCGAAACCTACAACTAAGTAAAATACTAACATCTCTATATGAAGCATGCTCGTAGTGTGTACTCACGTCATCAATACATCTTAATAAATAAGATAGTGCTAAATAAGCCTACAACTAAACATACAACATGTAAATCGAGATATAATAATAAAAAATAAATAAATAAATAAATAAATACACTCATAGATAATTAACTAAATAATAAATATATGAACATAATTAACACTCTAATCATAAAATAATTATATAATTATACTATATAAATACACGACTAAACACGAGTAAATATTATATATACTTGTGTTAAAACATAGAAATAAATAATACTCATTAATCATGAATAATAATAATAATAACATAGTTGTACAATATAATAATACATAATTAAATACAAATAAATAATAACATACACGCGAACAAATAAATAAATAAATGTATATGTATATATATAGATACAATTTAGTAAACAAAAATAAGACTCACATTAATAAGTAAATATATTATTAATAATTATAAGTAATCATATAAAATGCATTATAATCAATAAATACACGAATAATAAGAAATAAATAATAATAATTAATAAATAATAAATAATATAATATAAAAATAATAATAATAATAATAATAATTATAACATCCAAACATGCTAAATCATGTCAATACGCATCTAAGGTAATGTAGAGGTTCTCGAATTACCAAAAAATATCGAGAAACGGCCGAAAATGGGTTGAAAATGAGTTGAGCTGGACCGAACCGAGCTACACAAAGCCTGTCTGGGTTAACTGGAAAATGGTCCCGAGTAACTAGATAGACATGCTGAACACAAACTTGGGTTGGCGAGCTAGTGAACAACATCAGGCAAGCGACGCGGACACGACACGTGCAGGCGAACACGAAGCGGGCAAACGGGCTAGACGGGTGGGGGTGACGGTGACTGTCGCTAGAAAGCACCGATGTCGACATGGCTGAGGTTGCCGCCGATTGGGATCGACAGAGGGCATCAAGGCGGAGTTTCTAGTGGTGGTGTTCGACAAAGTCCACCCACTGGCTGGCCAGAAATGGCTGGAAAGAGGGTGGAAACGCCGCTGGTGCAGCATCGTTGCCGACAGCTATCGTGGCCGCGGTGGTGGTCATGGGTGGTCTCAAAATAGAGATATCCGTGATAGGAAGCTTTCTTGGTGGTGGGATCGGCCAGTGGTGGCTCGCCGAAGCCAAAAAATGGCCCAAACGGTGGCGTCGACGGTGGAAATGGGCTATAAAAACTCCATCGCTGGTAGCGACAATGGCTGCGCCGGTGGTCGTGAAAGGTACAGATAGAAAGCCGGCTGTGAGGCGGTCATGGGAGTGCCAGTCCGATGGCCAGGGGTGAGGCGGTGACTTGCTGGCTATGAGCAGAACTGGTAGCGGCGCTATGGGTGTAAAAGTCTTAAAATGTGAGGAATCTCTGGAAATCAAATGGGTGAAGCTAAGGTTGAGTGGATGGCCCAAATCTTTCCATGTGGCATGATGTGGACGTCCAACAACTCGTGTCACGGTGGGGCCCATCTATGGATATATGCACTATACATATGGATAGAAGTTCGGATTGAGCCCGTCCAAAGTCGAAACTGACTCGAGTCCTAATAATGACTATAGACAGGAATTGAGGTAGGAAGGCTAAATGAGCCTCGAACCCTGAAATCAATTGAGTGAAAATTACCTACTCAATCAAGCTGGGCCCATAAGGGCACAAAATGATGATCTGAAATCCCTATGATGCATGCAATGAGATACTTTGAAAATCCTAAACAGATACCAAACAGAGCAGTGGCCTAGATCTAGGCCTAAAATCGTGGCTAACATATACAAACAAATCTGTATACCTTCGTATACACTAATAACTCATGCTCTGATCATCTGCATGTCGACCATCCTCAACCCTAAACCATAAACTCTAAACCAAGGAAAACTAAAATCGAGTAAAACCCTAACCCAAAACTTGGGTTTTACACTGAACATAATCAACATGAAAATATTTCCTAAATAGAATTCACATCATTTCATTGATATCACAATACATATAGCATGTCATCACATCAATTTCTCTACCACAATATCATAATCAGAAATACTAAACATTTTATCGTCTGACATGTGTGTGCAAAGTCATCACTGCTCCTCCGTCCATGCTGGCACATCCATCTCCTGATCCTCACCTACATATATAATAAAAATACATTAGTAATGAGTGTTACTATATAATAAAAAGACATTAGTAATGAGTGTTACTGGTCCAAAATATAACTATATCAAACTGGCGATGAGTGCTAACTCTCATGTGAAGAAAAACATTTCTATATCTTCTCCTGAACTCTCTAAAAGGCATCTACTAGGGAGCCATGAGGCTACATACCCGATAGCATCTTGAACTAACTAATTTGTTAATGTCTCTCTTGGTAATTTCTCATTTTTCTGATCCCTCAAGACTACCAGTATATCCTAAGCCCTCTCCTGTCCTCCATATATCTCTTGGCCTTGAGCACAAATGCCGAGTACTCTTAGGTAGTCACCTTCAATACCCTTTTAACCATATGTTCAGACGTGCACTATACAAAATAGAACCTCCATGTTTCTTTGGGTGTAAGGAACTAAAAACATGGAGTTGTTAGGATCCTCAGGAATGGAAGAACCCTCTCACTTATTTAGAGCCCACTGTGATGACACGTTCACCCGCTTATGGTACGTGCGAGTTAGTTTCATCATCTCTTGTCTCACTGAAAACTCGATAAAATTATATGTATAGGCCTAGGAAGGGGTTTGTACAATAGGTTTGAAGGCAACTTTCCGTGGATCTTTTTTTCAAAATCAAACTCAATGGATCTTATCATCGAGTGTCATTTATTGATAAAACTATTGGCTAAATGATCCAAGTGATGTTGGATCTAATAAAACACCACTTAACTCGTCCGGCAACAATAAAACAAACCACAATAGAGTAAAGAAAAAAGCAAGGGACAAGTCTTAAACGGACTTGTTAGAAGCTTCAGGTGAGGCCACACACCTAGGCGGCAAGTTCCTACTCTTGACCTACACATCAAGACTACATTATAACACCTTGTATAACGCAGAATTGTGACATATGAAAATTTATGTAACGACCCAGTCTCAAGTGAATGTAATGGGCCTAAGTCATTTCTTTTAAAGTGGTTAACCAAGTTAAAGATCTATAGTCCATTCCTACTTATAAATAGAATCTTAACCCAGTAGGTATTAGATGTGGTACTAAGTTGAGGGATCTCACAATCCACCCACCTTAGAAAATTTCGTCCCTAAAATTCCTACACTTGGCCGGTTGCTAGCCCTAGCCCACAACCTTCTTTGGCCCATGACTGGCGGCCTAGCCAACATCCCCAGTCCAGCCCACCATGTAACACCCCAATTTGGCCCAAAAGGATGGACCGAATTGTGACATTGTAATTTAGAAACTACTCTTTAGGCTATTGCATACAGACTTTACAGAAGCGGATCTCAACCCTCCATGGAGGTTTAAGACGAACACCAAGTTTGGTTTTCATAGAATGTGTGCAAAGTTTGTACTACGAAGGTGAATTTCAGACTTAAAGGATTCATATATGAACACCCATAGTCGTAAAAGAGGTAGACCACCCCTACGACTATGAGTGGTGACTTTAAAACTGTGATGATCACTCCCAACTGTAGAAGAAGCATACCCCCGCTACAGTTTTGAGGTTGCATGTTGTTGCGTGTATCATTTTCTTACTACTTAGTTCAAGTGATTGTCTTAGGTCTTCTCATTAGTTACATGAAGATGATGCGAGTATTTAAACAAGGGCTATGGTTACCTATTCCACATACCTTACGCGAACAATAATTAAAGCGCAAGAGAATTACACAGCATCATCGAATATCAGGGCATCAAACCCTAATACCCGGACTTCACGTGGGTCTTCAAGTGGTGTGAACCGTAAGCTCCTCCACCCACGTTACTCTAATACACAAACAGCTACAGCCAAATACGTTTTGCGTACCTGACTTAGCTCCTCGTCATGTTCCAGGACTTTGGGGCTTATATACCTTGCAGACAATGGTTAGCCTTGCCCCAAAATATTATAATTCCACCGTAACATACAATAATATAAAGATAAAACATGTCGCAAAACCATCATAGCATACATTTAAATCATGCAACGTTCACATAGTTAGAGCATATGCTCGTCATATAGTCATACACAAAATAATGCTTAAAGCAAACAACATAACATAGGGACCCTACCACCACCATCACTGTGTCGTTTGATCCATGCACCTTGGCTAGCCAACACTAGGGAAGTTCACCTACAAATAATAGAAAACAATGTCAGTAATCAAATAAATTTGATTACCAGTCTGAATAACTATTTGTAAAATAGCAAGTTGGCAAATGAGTATTCCTTTACCCACAAAAACTTATGAAACTTCAAGAATACCTCACAGTGGGCTGTAAGCAAACATACTTATGCAATTGCTAGTTTGCATGCACAGCTCATAATCATATTCATACATACATGCAGCGCTTACGCCCTCACACCTTCCATATCACCCGCCACGGTACTCGAGTGGTAAAAGGAACAGTTAAGTTAGTGCCACAAATTCCGGAAATGTACTGCATTACGCAATACCCTCATATACCGCACTACCTCAGGGTTTGAAGAAGTACTAGTACAGTCCATACATATCTCCATATTGCTCACTCTCTTATTCATGAAATCCATAAAATTGTGTGTACTTATATATTAGGCTTGGGAAAAGGCTTATATCATATATTTCTGGAGCTTCAGTTTGAAAACCAACAAGGGGTCTCATCCTTGTAGTTTTGGTAAACATGTGTAGAAAACAGGACTAAATGGTTTTACATCAGAGGGATCTAATAAAACACAGCTGATGTCCTCCTATATCTAAAACATGGTTAAACTCAACACGCAAGGAATCAAGCAGAGATCAAGCAGAGGAGAGTCCTACAAACCTGTGTGAGTAGAGCTCCATACTATAGTCGGCACCTGTGATACCTAGCACGTAAAACAAGGCAAAACCTCCACACAAGCTCAACACTTAGTTCTCTTAATTAGGTCATAAGTGAAGTGTTAAACCTTATTAGGTAACTTACCTAAGGCTTTGGTTCTATGTTCACTTAGTGAGATTAAATCAATTCTGTGGTTTTTAATCGAATGGGCCTGCCGTACTAATTTTTGGACAGGCCTAAAAATGTTCAAATGAGCTGAAATTTATATGAGTTGTCCCTTACACTGGAAGGTTCATTTGTAAATTCCACCAAGGCTGGCCCATGGGCCAATCAAGGGGAATAATGCCTATTAAATTCGGACCCATGGTGCTGGAACAGTGTTCTTGGGCTATGCAACCAATTTTACAATTGTTGGTTCATGGGCTAGACGACTCCAAATGGAGGTCGGTCAGTGGGTCTAGTTAGCCAACACACTAATTTTGATGCCAGTAATATTTTGTTCAAATTTACTTTGTATATAGGCCTGAGTATATTTTACAATTTGGATCACTTGATGGGCTGTTTCTTGAGCTGTCTAAACCTTAACAGATTTGAAATTCAGAAATAAAATTGTAAACCGACCCAAATGATCCCAAAATTAATAAGAGTGCTACTAAAATATAGGTTAAGGTCTGGACGAAGTTTTACTAAAATCCAACTCCGTTAAACTATTTTAAGGTAATTTTAAACTGGAAAGAAAAACTAAGGTTTTCACCCAACATCTTTACACTATCTCATTAACCACCTATTAAACTTATCTAGATGATTTTTAAACGTTAAAAAATATTATATATTTCAATTAGACAATTATTTTGGTGTCATATAATTTTTCAAGATTTTATCATTTTAAAATGTATGGCTTAAAATATCACACAATCACAGATCATACTCATAGTCATAAACACGTTGGAAATACACATCGTACTTATGGGTTATGTTCATGATTATTTAGTGGTTATATTAGGATTAAAATTTTACCATGAACTCGTGACATTAACATAAAAAATCTAGCATGCAGTGCATCAACAGATCCTACAATGCCAGAGAGTAAAAATTGGAGAACAAAGCACTTATATCAACACAATGGTCCAAGTCGCCACCTTTCCTCAACTTTTACCCTCATACATGCAAATTATATGTCGTGGCAGGTAAAACACGCAACACCAAAGTTCTATAGCTATATTTGGTGAGTGCAATGAAATAATAATCGTGTAAATTGGGCATCATAATGGCAAGATATGAGTTTTATATTGAAATGGTGCATTTCAGTAACATACATACATTATAAAAAGTACAATAAATGAGTGCTCAAAATTGTTATAACATTCATATATACACTATAAAAATATTCTAAAAATAAATATATTGAATAATACAAGTAATACACACCAAACAACGAGCAACAATGGCAGTACAAACCTGATGCCAACAAGTGAAGACCAAGGGGTGGTCTTTTGAGGCATCCAACCTCAAAGCCTACCACCCAAGGTTTCTAGGAATGTAAAGGGGGTTGCTTGGAGCTTTAAAGAGGAAAAAGGAGGCCAAGGAGAGTAGAAGAGAGTGTTTGGAGGTGGAAGGAGAAAAGGTAAGGGAAGGGGTGGATTTTATAGAAGAAGGGTGATTGGTTTGGTGATGTCATAGGCATGCGTACCATACATAAAGAGGTATGGGTTGGCTTAGTGATGTCATAGAGGTATGGGTGTCATACCTCTAGAGGTATATGTGTCATACCTATAGAGGTATGGGTACCATTCCTATAGGGTATGGCTGTCATACCTAAGGGGTATGGGGGCCATACCCATAGGGGTATGGGTGTCAGACCTATAGATGTATAGGTTGGGTTGGGTTATCTCAAAACCCAAAAATTTAGGGTTTTTATCCTAAAGCAATCGGGTCCACTTCTGGAATTACACTGCATGTCCCAAAAGGGGTTAGGATGGTCCGAAAGGTTATCAAACGCACTCTAAGCACACAAAAGGCACGCGAGAGACACAATCCTAACATCTAACTATATACAATTAAATTGGACCAAACATCATAAAGCTAGGCATACCGCATCCAAACAAGCGTACCAAACACCGAAGTCGGCTAAGGCCGGACAACTTATAGCATATCATAGATGAACCATAGCAAGAAGGGTTAAACGCTACTAACCCAATTCAAGTAATAACCGAGCCGGCTATAGAAACCCTTGGGCAGACAGCCCTGGTTTTATACACCATCTGACACAGAACCAGGTTGCTCTGATGCTATTTATAACGACCCGGCCCAAAGTGCAATGTAATTGGCCTAAATCATTTTTTTTAAAAGTGGTTGACCAAGTTAAAGATCAATAGTTCATTCCTACTTATAAACAAAATCTTAGCCCAATAGGCATTAGATGTAGGACTAAGTTGAGAGATCTCACAACTTACGATGACAATCATTCCCGAACAGAAATCAGATGACAAATGTCCAATTAAGTACATGGGTCACAATCAGAACCTAAACAACAATAACTACCTACATCGATCAACAAGTCCAAACATAGTAATCCACTAGTGTGCATGCTCATACTTAAATTAATCCACAATCAACTATAACCATTAAATCCCTTGGGAGGTGTTACATTAGGCTTTCCAATTCATCATTTAATCTTCTGTTGATTTTTTTAACTATTAGAAGTACTGAAATCATACTCAAAACATGACACCAAGTTTATCGAATAACTCCAAATGTATGTACTTACTCACATGTACTTTCATGATAATTGATTCGCACTCCGGGGGGGGGGGGGGGGGGGGGGGGGGGGGGGGGGGGG
>JAVDBV010053429.1:0-10354 GCA_032619315.1 Piper longum
TGGCGGGTGATATGGAAGGTGTGAGGGCATAAGCGCTGTATGTATGTATGATTATGTTTATGAGCTGTACATGCGAGCCGGCATTTGTTTAAGTATGTTTGCTTACTGCCCTGTGTGAGGTATTCTTGAAGTTTCATATGTTTTCGTGGGTAATGGAATACCCATTTTCCAGATTGTATTAGTTATTTTTCGGACTAGTAACATTCGTTACTAACGGTTTTCTTATAATATATGTAGGTCTTGCAAATCCTGTATCGACTTCGGCGGAAGGACAGATAAATGCTACACACACTTGAGCTCAACATAAGACTTTATTTCTTGCATTTATTTATATTTGATGTATTTTGTTGTTTATTTAACAATGTCTTCCATTCTCATGACACCAAGAGGGTTATTTCGATCTATTTTATGGATCGAGTCTTACTGACTAATAATATTAAACATGTCTCGACTCGATCGTAACATTTCTGATCCGGTTCTTAAGTGAACCGAAATTGGGGTGTTACATATTCCTTGAGTTAACTTTTGATTAAGAGATGTCTGTGACACATATTGCAAGTCCCTTTTGGGTACCCAAAGGACCCTACAGGGGTATCGGAGTTTGGTTGGGAACCCTAAGGGCCCAAGAAGTGGTATGAGAGCTAGGTTATGTTCTTAAGAGATTTAGTTTTTGCCTACGCCGATTGTCGGAGTTTCCTTAATGGTTTCCACCTGATCATTTATGGGGAGTTTACGAGGCGATGTGTGCCATCTGATTTAGAGGGATCTTATCAGACGATGATGGTTTCGGGGATGCCCGATATGTGAAGAGAAGTTGTTGGGGTTATCTCACATCGGTCGTGGATGATGTTGGTAATTTTTATATAGGTTAATGGAAAAACCTTATTCCTTAAATTAACTTTTGGATTAAGAGATGTTTGTGGCACCTATTTCAAGTCCCTTTTGGGGGCCAAAAGGACCCAACTGTGGTATCAAAGCTTGGTTAGGGGCCATAAGGGCCCAAGAAGTGGTATCAGAGTTAGGTTATGCTCTTGAGAGATTTAGTGTTTGCCTACCCCAATTATCAAAGTTTCCTTCATAGTTTCCACCTAATGATTTATGGGGAGTTTGCCAGGTGATGTGTGTTGTCTGATTTAAAGAGAGTTTGTCAGACAATAATGGTTTGGGGACTTCATGGTTTCCACCTAATGATTTATGGAGAGTTTGCCAGGTGATATGTACCATCTGATTTAAAGGGAGTTTGTTAGACGATAATGGTTTTGGGGACGCTGATTTAAAAGGAGTTTGTCAGACAACTATGGTTTTAGGGACGCCCAATGTGTGAAGGGGAGTTGTTGGGTTTATACCACATCGGTTGTGGATGGTCTTGGTGATTTGCATATATACTAATGAAAAAAGCCTTATTTATTCAGTTAACTTTTGGATTAAGAGAAGCCTGTGACACATATTGCAAGTCTCTTTTGTGGGGCCCAAAGGACTCTTGGTTCGGGGCCCAAAGAGCCCAAGAGAGAACTTCTTAGGCCCTTTCGGCCCTCAACTAAACTCTGATACCACTGTTAAGCCCAATGAGCCCCATAAAAAGGACTTGTAATGGGTGTCATTGGCCTCTTTTAATTCAAGAGCTAGCTTAAGGAAAAAGGCTTTCCTATTAGCCTATATACAACTTACCAACATCATCCACAACCGATGTGGGATAAACCCAACACTCATAACATATAAGCGGCTAACATAAAACGATAAAATGTTATTTAGTCCAGCTCACAGGCAAACCGATACTAAAACCATCAGTCTAACGCCTGGGTTTTGCAAACATATGGCTCTATAGTCTACCATGTGTGAAGATAAATGTGTGTGGTCATCTTAAAATTTTGTTTCAAAAGTATATATATTGCCATATACTATTTTGTTGCTAGGATATGCAAAAGTAGGCGTCTTTTCTTAGGCATGGGAATCTATTCTGCTAAAGTAAATTTTTTGTTTTGGAACTTAAAGAAGATTGAAGAGGAATTGTCTAGCATTTTTGTTGTTGTAGTTCTTTACTAAAGTATTCTTTTATTTTAGTTCCTATGTTTAGGAAGGGTATGTTTTGTAAAAAATATTGAAGGAGAAGTTGAAGAGGCATTGTCAAATATTTGGTTCTTAGTTTGTTAAAGCATGTCATCATTCTTGTGCATCTTGTTAAAGAAAAAACATGTTTGTTGTCACAAAAATTTGTATCACCTTTGAGTTCATTTGTTTTCCCCAACTATAAGTCTCACATTGTCAATGGAGAAGGGCATGGTTATGTGCATGGGCGTGGACATGGATTCATGGAATCTAAGGAGTCATGTACCCAATTACTACGTTATAGAGTCATTATTGTGGTAAGTTTCTTCAAGTTTTTTTTCCCAAGTTTAATTTAGTTTTCTTTCCATTTAATTTTTTTAAGGAAATAACTATGATTGTAATCTTGTATAGAAATCAAAATTTGCATATTTTCAATGTCCCTAAGTGGATGCTAATCATGAAAATCACTAGTATTCTTCTTTATGGTTTCTTCTATCCTCGTGTTTCTCCAAGTTAAAACTGAGCTTTAGCTAGTAAATTATATGTTGTATATGGTTGTTCAAGCTCGAACAATAAGATATAACTTTGAGTCAAGTTCAAACATATGTTTTTAAAACTAAATCAAGTTCAAGTCAAGTACGAGGAAGTGTAGAGCTAATTCGAGCCAAGTTCCAACATGTGTAAAACTTGACTTGCTATCTCGATTAGCAACCCTAATGGTATGGTCTATTAAACTAAATTCTAAAAATCTTTCTTATTAATTTTATGCTCATGCCTATATGTCCTACATTGGTTTGGTTGAAGTTGAAAACTTGTACGTTGGCTAATGAGAAAACCGTATTCCCTAAACTAGCTTTTAAATTAAGAGAGGTTCATAACACCCATTTTAAATTCCCTTTAGGGGCCCAAAGGGCCAACAATGACATGAGAGATAGGTGAGCTTTGGTTTGTTGAGTAGTGGTTAGTTGTGAAGATAAAGATTAGTAATGTTTCGTCCAGATGGCTATTATGCGATGCTAGCAAATAGTGTTTCTTCTATGCAAGTGGGGGAAATGTGCAAGAGGTTCCAATCACGGGAGATAGAGCATTTTACATGAGTCGAGAGGGGAGTTGTATTGAGATATTTCCCTCCTTAGGTGATGGTAGTTGGCTGATGGTTGAGAATAGTGCATCAACTTCGATAGGTGTTTGACAATGGTGTAGAGTAGAAGATTTTTAAAGGAGTTTCCACATGAGTCTGGAAGGGGAGATTGCAAGGGTTGCATCTTCCTCCCCATGTGAAAGATACTCAAACCAATCCAATAGTGTTACGTACGATTCAGGAGGGGAAAATTATTGAAGTTCCTTATCATACGAACAAGATGAGCAAGCGCACAATTACATGGGAAGTTGTACATGTATAGATACATGGGATGTCGAACAGATATGAAGTTGGACAAAGAGGTATGAAAATTTTGAGGAGAATTATATGAGATGAAGAAGAGACTCATTGTTGAATGTTCCAATGCTCAAGATGAAGTGTTCGGAAGCCGACTCTTTGTTTACTAGAGATTGACTATGTCATAGTATTTTGGTATTTTGCACCTCTTATCTATAAATATGCATTTGTACAAATATGTGGTTGTGTACACCACAGAATGTGTCATTGTGCACTTCACTGCGAGGCTCTCCCTTTTTCTTTCTCTTCGAGGAGAGGGTGCCTATCCGCACATGGTATGAGTCTTCGTAATTAGAGTTTTTAGAGTTGGAGATTATTGATCTTTCCAATTAGAGCGTTCTTTGGTTAGAGATTGTAGTTCTTTTCAACTAAAAGGAGTTACAAGTTGGAGATTGTGGTTCTTTTCAACTAAAGTGGTAACTAGTTATAGAGTGTGAGGATTCCAAATTGGACTGTGCGAGACTTTCCAAATTAGATTGAAGATTTGATTGTATACCAAGAGTTAATTGTGTGCTCTTGAAGAAAAAACTATATACCCATTATTTAATAATAGTAGAAGGTTTGAAATGGTTTTTCCTCATTGTGGAGTTTTCACATTAAATTGGTATGTGCTCTACCGGGTGATTGAAGATTCCAAAATATAGGGCCCAACAAATGGTATCATAGTTATGGTTGGCTTTGCTATCTGCTCATAGTTTAAAAACTTGGGACTAAGACTCGTCACTAATCTATGGAGTGGAGTCGATTCCAAGCCGACTCAGAGACACTTATAATAATTTTTCAATACACCAAGAAGAAAGATGTAAAATATTTTAAAATATTACTCTCTTTGACATTTAAAATTGATAAATATGTGATTTACGCTAGTTTAAACTATTCATTTAACTTAATTAAACAGAAAATGATATAATTTTAAAAAATTTTTTACTTGACTCAAGAGAGGCTCTAGGTGACTCAAGGAATCAAATATAAAGTCTGTCAAGGGGGAATCATTCATGGAGTTTGACTCGGGAAGCTATTAAGTGGAGTAATTCGAAGAGTTTATAGAGTCAAAAATAAATTTTAAAACTATGGATTGCCCACGCTAATTATAAAAATTTTCTTTATGAGTTCTACTTAATAATTTAAAGGGAGTTTGTTAAGCAATGATAATATGTTCTATCTAACAAAGAAAATATAATTAAAAGATGATAATTTCGAAGTCACCTGATGTGTAAAATAAAGATTATTAGATTAGTCTCCCATTAATTATGAATTAGATTGATAACTTGTACATATGTTAATAGAAAAATTTTATTCTATAATAAAAAATCATGTTGTAATGAAAAGTATGAAATTCAAATAATTAAATTACACGATTTAAAAAAAATTATTTTATTTTATCTCCTACTCAATTAGTGTTTATCTTTTGAATAGAAGATTATCACTTGGATGTTATTTAATAAGGGTTTATATATAAAATCAAAGCATAAATAATGTACTTTTCGACTGCAATACTCACCAAGGAGAGCCATAAATGGCTTGTAATTACTACTATATGATACATGATTTTGTTATTGTCCGAATGAACAAGCTGGAAAAAGCTTTCTCTAATTTCTATACTCCGGCTTTAATTTCTATACAGTTGAAGCCCATATCCACTGTAAGAAGTTGAAAGCATGAGCAAATGGTTTACTGTCACAATCCATATCTTGTATTGTTCACTACCGTTCATTTCGAGCTTTATTGGTCCCTCACTTGTTGTCAAAATTATGAAACGACACTCTTCTTCATTGGGCAAATCTTCATGGACATTAATCACCACTCCTGAAAGAAAAACGAAGTTTACTTGCTGAAAAAGAAATAGAAAGAAAAACAAAGTTATCATTCAACATAATTCTACTCCATGATATAATAATTTTACTTCTTGAAATTTTATGTTATACTAACCATTTGCCAATTTGAGAACTTCTCCACTAAAAAGCCTCCAGTGCGCATTATTTAATCCGCTAATAAATGACGTGTTGGGGTTTGAGCCAACTTCTTGATTCTCATTAATTTTGGAAGGTTTATTGTACTATAGCTGATTCTGACCCATCATATTTAATCAAGTCTCACCATCATTAACTTCATAGACAGGAATATCTATCCGTCTAAGAAGCTTCGTACTCGAACGGGTTTCTTATTTAAAGGGAAATACTAATTATATTAGTGTCAGCTTAGAATGACTATCTGGGCCATCCGATTTGGACTATACATATTAGATCATTTATAAAAAAAAAAATTAATCTAAGGTCTCTGCTGGCCAGACCTCCACCCAGCCAGATAAAGCCTTCGCCACCTTCAAGCCTGGTGTAGCTACCCACCAGCCCAATCCAACCGGCCACAATTGGATCCAGCCATGCTGTCAGGTTGCTAGATCTGGTCGGAAGATGATTAAAATTAGGGCAGCAGCACCAGTTGCGTCTGGCCTTTTGGCCACATCAGATTACCGATCACATATGGCCGGCTATTGAGGAGGAAATAGAGAAGGATGGAGAAGTGGGGTTGAGATTTTTTTAAATAATATTTAATCTAAGTTATCCTTATAAATTGGACGATCAATAATCAATTGGGCTCATATAACTATATAACTTATATGAGCAATGACTCGTATAAAGTTTTATATATATATATATATATATATAAATATATATATATAATATGAGTTAAAACTCATATAACTTATATGAGCTACTACCTCACCATAATTTTTCCCAATATATTAACATCTATTCGGGACAAGAGTCTTTAAGCAATTTCTAAGCTATTTTTAAGTAAGACAAGATTAAGAATAGTATGTTAATAATTTAAATTTCTAATTTCAGCCAAAGCCATATATTAATTAAGCATAAATGATCATATTAATTGAACTAACCTAATTGTCTGATTGATTGTTTGAACTGAATTGGCTTACAAATACAAAATAAAATTTTTAAGCTAGAATAAGAATTATGAAATCAGTTTCTATTATAGGTAGAAAAAAAATGTAAAATATTTAAAAGGTATATATATATATATATATATATATATATATATATATATATATATATCCCATTTGTTGGGCATAGGTCATACTGAGTTATTTACCAATTTGTGATAGGTTTTTAAGTGACATCAGAAGAGATATTTTAGGTTTATCTGGTTGTTAAAGTAAGCAACTTACTTTCTTTTGTGCTTGCAAAGCTCTTGAACTTTGTTGCCTTCCTAAGTTTCAATATGACCTGCAAATTTCGATAAATTATCATAATTATATTATGAACAGTTAAAGGTAATTATGAACAGTTAAAGGTCTTTAATGATATACAAGAAGATAAAACTAAATGTTTTATTATTAGTGAAAAGATATAAATAATCAGAAAATAATCAGTTATAAAGTTCAACCATCAATATTGGCTGTTAACTAATTATATATGAGTAATATCCCATAATTATTACCGAAATGTGATATTTAATTGAGGATGAAAGCCATAAAGTAGATTATCACTCTAAATAATATTAACTAATGATGATTTTGAGAGATATTTTTTATAATTTTAAATATTTGCATTAATTATTTTTATTGGATGCAACAAAAAATTATTTTTAATCTCTAATAAAAGCTCTCAGTTTTATTCCTAATAAATATTATTAATCATAAATATTTGTTAGGACTGTTCACCTTAGCGTGGCTATCCAGCTTGACGGAGACAAATCTCAGTTTCCTACCCCCTGCTCGTCACATCAACAAGAGTGAGTTGGGAAGACAGACGTTTAACACATTTTAATAGAGATATTAGGTGGAGACAGAAAGTAGGTAAAGGCGCACTCACCTCCGGCTGATTTAACATAAAGTTCAGATCCTTTCTCCAGAAGAGCTCTGTACCTCCTGTAATCCACCTCAAAGCCCTTGTTTCCCTCGTTTCCGTCAATGGAAAGTGTTTGCTTCCCCGCATCTTCCTTCTCCCTGCGCCCTGGCCTTGCTTTGAGTGCCGCTGCTCCTCTCAGTGCTGATCCGCACAAGAAGATAAATATCATCAGATACTTTATTTTGATCAAGCCTTTTCCGATAACTGTTCAAAAGATGATGCGATAGGACGCGTATATTCAACAGTGTCCAAATTCTAATATATACATGCGGTTGGGCAGATTATAAATTGCATACGCTTCTTTAAAAATAGAACTGCCTAACAAATATTTTAGTAACTCTTAAAAATTAATTGTACATCCAAACCCTCCTTAGGTGAGATCTATTATATAATTAAAGATGTGTAATTAAAGATGTGCCTGTAAATATTTAATTTGGTTAAGAGCTTTCGAGACGAGTTAGACCCTTGTACTTAGCTTGAGTCGTTATAAGTAATAGTATCCAAGCTAATCGCCGAACATAGTATTAAATTATGGGTTAGACTAAATATGGGTTAAAGAGTCAGCCACAAGTAAGGCGCAGATTAAGAAGTTAGCAATGGGCCGGAATAATGAAATTGGCTCTCTCGAATTTTATTAAAGTAGGTGGCTTAAAATAACTTACTAAAAATTAGTTTTACATCTACACTTCTTAAGGTTAGATCTAATATATAAATTAAGGTTTATATATATATATATATATATATATATTTAACTTAGTTAATTAATTTTTTAAAAAATAAATTAGGCCCATAAATTTATACTTGGATTCGGCTGACTTTATTTGGTTGCATGAAAAAAACTAAATTTATTTATCAATTTTAATTTTTTTCTCTTTCTTCTTCTTTACTTAATACCCGAATAGTATTAGAGATCATAAATTGTAATTTAGATAATTAAAAATCACCTAGTGAACTACGTTTTGGATCCCGATCTTATTCTTTGAGGCGATTTTAAATTTAAAAAAAATTAAATACTAATGAACTTATATAAATTATACATTTGATTATAATTCTAAATAGACAAATTTGCATGCACTTGTATATTAAATTTTTGAACAAATTTTTTTTAAGGACTAAGAACTCTTTATTTGTTTAATTATTAAATTAAAATAAATTGATCATCAATACATTAAAACTTTATTTCTTATTTTAAGATATTAATATGTGTTAATATTTTTCTTTTATTAGGGTTATTCAAAGCTTGATTAAACTCAATTTGACTTGATGTTCATCTTGAAAAATCTCAAATAAAAGCTTAACTCTGTTATTAAACAATCAAATACTTACCTAGCTCTGCTCGATTCAAAGTTTGATACATTATATAAGGAATAAAGTTTATTATCATATTTATCTTAAATATTTTATATAAATATAACCAAAAAAATAACATATCATTATATGTATCAAATTTAAATAAATGTATGCATGATTAAATTACCTTTTATGCATAATCATGTCAAATTTGAAATCTTTTAATTAAAAATTAAATTTTAGTATAAATTATACAAAAAATATAAATAAATACAAATAAACTAGTTAAAACTCAACTTAAAATTATATCTACTCAAATACTTTTTAGCTTAACTAGAATTCGAAATCAAACAAGTTGAGTTTAAGGTGAACAAAACTCGACTCGACTCGCCGAGCAGCTTGGCATTTAGTATTATTCTATGAATTTGATTAATATATTGAACACATAATTTTTCATACAATTTAGCAATCAAGATTTAAAAATTATGTCACAACCCTAATTTTTATATAATTATGAATAATTTATTTTGACTGGAAGAATAAAGTCACTTGATTTGAATTCAAAACTCTCCCGAGTTTTATGGAGCAAAACCCAATTCAATGGCTCATAAACAGTGCTCACTAACACAAAAACAGAGAAGATGGATTGCAAAGGAATTACATGTTGCAGCAGCGGCGGTCAGGGTCAAGATCTCGCTCACACCAGTGGCACTCATGGCGGACCCCATGGCCGAGCTCAGCTGCTCCCGGTTGGCGCCCATGTCCTCCGCCATTTGAGCGCACTGCGCCGCCACCAGCGCCGCCGCCGAAGCAACTGCGGCGTCTTTCGACGCATCCGTCTGCTTCTCTTTCGCACTATCCGCCGCCACGGCAGCGAGGGCCGCGGCCACGCTTGCAATGGAAACAGCCGCATGAACTTCTGCTTTCATTAGGCGCTCTTCCTCCTTGCGAGTTTGCTTCATCTCCTTAAGCCATTTCCTAACGGAAATGTCCTTGAATGGGAACAGCTTCTTGGGCAGGCTCAATGACTGTCTAAATACATTTCTTTGATTGTTACCCACAATTGGCATTTAGCGAAATTTGATTTTAAAATTGGGTTTTATGTACACATAAGAAAAACTGCTAAATATTTTTTTAGGCAGGATTATACCCATCTTTTATGGAAGCAACGATCGTAGTTCAATTCCGGGTGTATTGCCTTCTGGAGCCATATCCAGGACTACAGAAGAAACATGCATGAAAAAAACATTGACACCCACATGGTTTAGCTGTGCACAGATTTTAGTGGCAATTAATGATGCAAATTCTACCTTCAAGTCATCGGATTTCCATGGGGGTAATGACCTTGCATCGGCACCTTCAACTTCCATTTTCTGAAAAACATTCAAATACAGAAATTGACCTCCATTGCTAGATCCTTCCAAAATTAAAATTCTGGCAAACACAGAGATTTCAGACTTACAGGGGAGGCTTTCAAGTCGTTCTTAATCATCTTGATCAAATCGTCTTGGAGAGCTAAAGACCGATCCTCCATTGCAGGCTGCATGACTTGAATTGCAGTGCTGCACCAGACCTGAGAAAGAAAGTCCATCGAGTCTACTGGAAGTAGAAGGGACTTCATCTTCATATCTGAATCCATGAAGTTTTGGCATCCACGATAGCTGCCACAATGAAGATTGAAATGAAGCACAATCGAGTCTCACTAATATGCATA
>JAVDBV010053432.1:0-10776 GCA_032619315.1 Piper longum
CACCCTGCCCCTCCAGATCCTCCCCCCTTGTCCCCAACCCAGCCCCCCCGTCGCTCAGTCACCGCCGTCACCGCTCGCCGTCATGGTAATTTTAAGTTTTTAAAATTTTAATTTTAATTTTACCCATACTTAAATAATTATATTAATATTATAACTAAGGTATTTTAGTAATTTACCAAAAAACCGATTCCGACCGATTTACCCTAATTCTGATTTTGATTCCGATTTAAATCGGTCAGAATCGAGGTAACTCAGCCGATTTGGGCGCCGATTCGGGGCTGACCGATTCTGCCCCAAAATCGGATCGGCACGCTGCCGATCCGATTTAAATTGGCCGATTCGTGCAACAGTGCCCTACAATTTGTAAAAATAAAACACGATAGAATAGAGCAATAAATCAGAGACCGAGTCTTAAACGAACCTGGTAGAAGTTTTGAACGTGTCTTAGTGGCAGTGATCTCCTACTCTATTCCTAATCGCTAATCACACGGTAATGGCGACGAGGGGGAGGAAGTAAGGTGAGAAGGATGGTGATAGCTGATTGGTGATAATGTCAAAAGTGTGAAATATATAGATGTCAGATGGAAGAAAACGAGTAGTCGGTGAGAAAAACAAATAGTCAGTTGAGAAAAATGAATAGTCGGTGAGAAAAACAAATGATCGTCTCGTAATTAAAAAGTTGACTTGACTCTAAAAAACCCTGATGCAAATCACAAAGTTTTACATTTATACTAATGTTTAAATAGACCATATAAATATCCAACAACTCTTATTCAAACTAATCATATTCAATTTATAGCCATGTTTTATATCCCTCATTGATAAAGTACAATTAATTTACCATTTAATTAATTATTTAGCATATATTTCCTTTTCAAAACTTCACTATGCTTCAACAATAAATGGAATAAATAAAAACATTAAACAAGTAAAACACAGTTCTCATAGAAAAACAATAATTTAAATTTCAATTACTATAAAATATTAAGCCTTTGGTTTAAGATCCATCTAATTTCTAGTTATCTACTACATAAAATATAAAACTAAAACTAAAACAATAGTATTTGAAAGAATTATAATAATATACAAAAAATAAAGAAAATAAATAAAGAAAAACTTATATGATCTAATTTTTAACAGATTTCTCCTTTCATTTATCTTTAAATCTTAATTTGTCTTGAGAGAACCAAATCCTATAGAAAAGCCTCAAAAAATACAAAGATAAATTTGAAAAAAGGTCCCAAAAACTGGTATTAATATCTCTTTTTAATGATTGAAGTAATGGGGTTCTCCTTGCTAAAGTCAGTTTATTAAGTTTGCAACTATTCAAACTTTTTCCCTCACGAGCCCATGACCTGCACTAACCACTGCCGCGGTGTTGATTGAAATTCCTAAAACCTACATAGTCCTATCGCTAAATTCACGTTATATCATTGCAATAGTCGAAACAGATTAAACATTAACTTATACCCCAATACAATACTAAAATTAATTAACACTAAACAAAATTAAAAGTATCACTTAAACTAAAGAAAACCAATTAAAATGCAATAAAAACCCAACCTCTATCACTGTACACAATATTTACGAACTTATCATTTTCCTAATGGCTTTTCACTCTATATCGTCTGATAGTTCATTAAAAAAATGAAATTTGTCCTTAAACGTATAAGCAAAATTAGTATAGAAAAAATAACCTTAGAGCTCCCCTTCGTTAGCTTTGTCGAGCCAAGTGAGTTGTGAACTCAGTGAGTTAGATTGTAGGCAATATTGAAACGAGGAAAGTGTAGAAGATAAGAACATATTAAACTTGTATTTCAAACTTCAAAACCTCTATTTTAATGGTTTTAAGCCAATTTTTATAAGATTTTTGGTGCCCGTGAGAAAAAGTCAAGGCCTCAAGAGTCAAGTGACTAAATGAATTAATTTCTTCTATTAATTATCCTTTATTTATATTTTAATTACAAATTTTGGTTATTAACTTATAATAATCCCCTCTCCCCAATATTTTAAGGTCTAGATTTTGAGTTTGAGTCTATCAATATTTTAAATGACTTGATTCCGATTAAGTTTGATTTATATTCACCAATAATTTTTCGGTATAGTTTATATTATTATTTTCTTAAAAAAAAACTATCCCAAATTGGCATAATTATACATATTTTATTTTAAAATATTATTGTATTCTACTCTATAATTTAAACTAATTTTTTATGTACACTCACTTATTAACACAAAATGAAGCAAGTGATTGGCGAGCAAAAATCTAGCATCAGAACAATAGTTCAACCTAGTTTATCTAGGTTGTATAGGTACAGACTAGGTATTTAAAACAGGGTATAACTTTTAGGAAATTTCATTTTTATTTTATTTTATTCTTTATTTTTTATTTTTTTATTTTTTATTTTTTATTTTTATTTTTATTTTTTATTTTTTTATTTTTATTTTTTTATTTTTTTTATTATAACAAAAAAAAAACTGAATCGTAAAAGGGTGAAAGGTGGTTCGATTTCAGAAAGATAATAAAAATGCGAATTAACCATCCCGTAGTAGAAACCTTTTAGAGATCTAGCGTACCCTTTTCTCCCTCCCTCCCTCCCTCCCTCCCTCATACCAAATTCGGACTTCGATTGCTTGCTCAGACGCTGATTTTTGAAACCCGTTGGTAAATCCGTCTTCTCTTTTCAATACTTCTTACTACTCTTCTGATTCTGTTTTTTCATAGTGTTGCCTTCCAATTGTTTGTGTGGATATGTGATGTTGGTTTTGTTGCTGTTAAATGCTCTATCCAAATGTATATGAATGATCGCAATGTTAGTGTTCGGTTTAGATTTCTATATGGATTTGTAGATTATATCAAAGCATCATCCGTTAGAGATGTTTTGTCCAAGGATGTGTTCTTGTTAGAACGTCTGAGGGGCTGATATCTTTACTTCCACATCATTCGGCTTTGAAGAAGAGCACCTAGATCGAAAGAAAAGGTTAGAGTAACCAAAAAAAAAAGAAATTAGATTTATATGGGTTTTTTTTTTAAAAAAAATTCTACATTTTATCGTCACGTAGGAACCAAATAGGTTACATATTACGTTGGAATGAGTTGCGGGATGAAATTGGTGTGCTGTAAGAAACTACTGTCGCAAGTTGTGTCCATCGCTTCTGTTTATAATTTAAAAATTATAATTGTCACTTAAATAAAAATGAGAGATGGTCTACTGGTTTTACAGATAAATGGATGCATGTGGTTGGAAGCAAATTAACGATAACTATCATTGAAGTACCAAGCAGCAAAATGTGGAATAAGATTAAACGAGCTTAATTCATGTTACCTGCAACTTGTTGTGCGATGAATTCTGTCATCTGTTTGTCTTACATGATGGTACTTTATTGCTGGTTAAGCAGATATAGTTATTACTGTTTTATGTAAAAGGTGTTGGAGTTATTTTAGCTTGTTTTGGCTGGTTTAAATGGCCTCTGATAGCAAATACTATGTGCAGAGTCATGCAATTGTACCACCATCCGTACTCTTTAGACAGCCAAAAAGTACGGATTGCCTTGGAAGAAAAGGCAATTGATTATACTTCTTTCCATGTCAACCCTCTAACTGGTAAAAATATGGATGCATCCTTCTTTAGAATAAATCCTTCAGCAAAGCTTCCTGTTTTTCAAAATGGTGGTCATAGAATTTTTGAACCAATTGAAATAATCCTGTGAGTACGAAATCATGTTTTGCAACTTAAATAAGTGAATTTCATTTTGCCTGCTTACAGAATAATGATGCAGGACCCCTTTTTGTCAGGTATGTAGAACGAATGGCTGCACTTTCCTCTGGTGGTGAATACAATGCAAAAGTAAGTGATAGCTTGTTATCATGGATGCAAAAGATTCAAGACTGGGAACCAACAATATTTACACTCTCTCGTGTACCAAACAAATTTCGCCTTTTTGTTTGCAAGTTTTTGAGGCGAGTCATAATTGCCAGAATGGCTGAGGCTCCAGACATGGCCAGTTCTTACCACATCAAACTTCGAGAAGCTTATCAATTCGAAGATTTGTTGAAAGACCCAAAACAGGCAGCCATGAGTGAAGAGCAACTTTTTAGCCTCCTTGACTGTGTTGAAGATAAATTGAAAGAAGCTCGGTACTTGAGTGGAGACGAGTTTGGTTTAGTGGATTATCTGTTCGTTCCAATTTTAGCACGAATCAAGCTTCTGAATTTAGAGGATGTTTATATAGACAGTCGACCAAATGTAGCTCATTACTGGAGCATCGTCCAGCTGAGGCCCAGTTACAAAGCAGTAATAGGAAAGTATTTTACAGGCTGGAGAAAGTACTCGACTCTGATGAGGACTTATTGCTTTGTTGGACTGAGAACACTGTTCAGAAGGTACTAAAAAGGATTAGTTTCTTTTAAATGTTATGGTTGGTGTACGTACTGAGGTCTATTAGAATCTTCCATCTGGAAGTGCTTGGACTAGGGAAAACATTTTTCTGGCTGAGGGTGAATAATTGGCATTTCACTTAGTGGAAAAAGGAAAACTGTCCTCAAAATTTAGTCCTGCACTTGCCAAAGGGCAAAGGCTGAAAAGAGAGGGCAAGAACATCCCTATGTTTGTATATCTATTCAATAAGCAGTTGCAAGACGTTCTTTGGAGCAGTGGAAGTCCTGTATTACCACATACGTCTGTTGCTAGTCCTTCTTTTTGAAAAGGAGTAGTCAAATCAAAACAATTAGTCACTCGCCTATTTACGAGTGATTACATTGAAATTTATCTGGGGAAGTCAATGGCAACCTTAACCGCTTTGTGCTTGTTAGTTATTTTCGAAGTGTAGTGTGTGGAGTGGTTGGTGAGGAATTGAGTCAATACAAAGTGTGCTTGCAAGTTCTATAACGGGTGCTTATTTTAACAATTGAAATTGGTGGGGAAACGCCATAGCAGGGAGGAGCTGAGAAAATATGGAGTATGCCCTTGCTATAATATTTTCCTTGCCATGAAACTAGCTTGTATTGTGCCGGCTATGAAAGATGCAACTTATTTTAATATTTGAAATGTTTTTTTGATTAAATATTTTTAAATTTATGTTAAAAAAATTGTGAAAATGCCCTTTGATGAGGATTCGAGGCTTACTACATAATATTAAGTATGTTTTGTTTTATATAAAACTAAAAATAACTTTACTTTTTCCGGAGCAGAAGAAGAATTGTGACTAAATTGATAGCTTGATATATTATGTATACACATCATCATCATACTTGAGATTATTGCCACGTTGAAATTTGCATCCTCCACAGGGTTTAAAAAATTAGAACAATAACTGTGCTTTTATGATAATAAATGACTTACAAATAACATTACAAACTATTAAACATATTGGACTTTTTTTTTCGATTTTATTTAACAAACGACTTTAGCATATTAGTCGTCGAGGGCCAATGACACAACTTGAATTTTGAAACGAGCGTGATGTATTATATTTTACCCCGTAGGTATATTTTATTTTTTAAGAAAATCCTTTTTAATCATAAATATAAAAAAATCGGGTACATAGAGGAAATTTTGTGGCATTAAAGCCACAAATGGAATTTTGGTTTTTTTTTTATGAAAAATCTTAATTTTTTAAAGAAATATTGTTTAAACTACAAAATTTATTAAAATAAATCATTGTTCTTGTAATAATCTCATTGGTGGCATAGTAAAAATTACAATAAATTAATATTCTTGCAATAACCATCCTATCCAAAAATAAAATAATTAAATACGATAATCGCCATACAGGGACAATCAATTAATTTAGTTAATTTGGTGACATCGGGACCTGTAAAGAAAAAGGGCAACTCGGTGGCAGGTGTGCGCTTGGTAGTGGCTCCTAAATTTGACCAAGGGTACAGCACACGTCACCCCAGAACACAAACATTTTTTATGACTAATCATCATAATTTTTTTTTATGTTTTTTCTTCTTTCTTTTATTTTTTATTTTTTATTTTATATTTTTTATTTTTTACCCAATTCCCACTAAGAATGACTAGTAGACTGATCAACGTTGATGGCATCCAAAGCCGGCCGCCTACCTTCCATGCATATAAATTATCCGATCCAATTCAAATTCAATCAATCATCTCTTCATTATAGCAGCTGGTATAATAATAATGAAAATGACGCCTACTTTAGTATGATTATACGAGTAAACGCATGAAAAGTAATTAATATTTTAGATATTTACATAGTATAGTAAAAATATAATTACTAAATAGCTAGAATAATAAGAAATAGAATTCCCCGAGACAGAAAAGAAGAGAAAAAAAAAAGTTGGCGACGATGGCGGAGTCGTCCGATAGCGGAGAAGAAGGCGAGAAGTCGGGGTTGTTGGCCAGTCTGCCGGACGACGTTCTGGCCCTCATCTCCCGCAGCCTCGCCCCCGCTGACCTCTGCAACCTGGGGCTCGCCTGCCGATCCCTGCGCCGCCTCGCTGCCTCCGACAAGCTATGGCTGCCGCAGTGCGACCGACTCCGCCTCCTCGCCCCGCCCTGCCGCCTCCTCGCCTGGCGCCCCGCCTTCTCCTCCTACAAATCCCTCGCCCGCTTCCTCTTCCTCACCCGCCCCTTTCTCGGTCTCTGGGTGCACCAGAACCCGGAGCTCGGCAACGTCGTCTTCGCCTTCTTCGGCTACGCCTCCCTCCTCGCCTGCCGTGTCATCCCCCAAGAGGTGCCCCACGGTGACGCCGGCCCGCTGCTATGGGCGCCGGTCTTCGAGATCGTCGCCCGACCCGACGGATCCCCCCTCTTGTTCCTCCACGGCCGCCACTCCGACACCGACTACCTCCACCTCGGCTCCCTCGCCCCCTTCCACCCCGACCCCAACCTCCTCCTCCTCGAGGTCGGTACTACGGCTGCCAGCGCCGTCCTCCCACCATCGTCACCACTACCACCTCCCCGACTCCTACACAGCAAGAGCCAGCTCGTGTCCGTGCCGTCCGCCGCCCGCCCCATCCGCCGCTCCGGCACCACCATCCCGCGCACCCTCCCCGATGCCGATAGCAAGGACGTAGTGTCTTTTGGCCGGCTGCCCTTCGGTGACCGTCGGAGGCTGCTGGAGCTGGTGGCCGACCTGGCCCGGGTGAAAGCGTCCTGCCGACTCACCTGGCCTTTGATTCTCCCCGGTGAGAAGCATGGCGACGAGACGGCGGTGCAGCTGCTGTCTGATCGCAGGTTGGCGCTCGTGGGCCTGCTCGACAAATGCTCGCCCGTGCGAATTGAGGCCGTCGTGGGTCGTCTCGACGTTCGTTTCCCACCCGCGAAGGTGCTTTCGTCTGTGGAGGAGGATGCGAGGGAGGGCGTCGACTCGCGACAGCGGGTTCGGAGAAGTCGAAGCATGGGTAGTCGTTTTAGAAACTGGTTGATGCAGATTATCAGAAGCACTGGGTTGATGGGTAGCGGTGCTGGGAGAAGTAGTAACGGTGATTTTGATGCTGCATTGTTTTTGAAGAATGGATGTTCGACCACTAGCGAGCGCAAGCACGCGCAGCTCAGTGAGTTTCTGAAGGTGAGTAGCACAGTGGAATTGAGGTTGAGGGCGTCGAAGGTGAGGCTCAGCACGTACAGGGCATGGCCTAATATGCACGACAACAAGTTCGCTCTCTACAAATTGCCACTCCAAGCTGTGGGCCCCGATCGGGAGTATGCTGGGCTGTGGGGTGGGGCCTTTGGCTGGCCTCCGGACCGATCATCCTCACAGGATAAGCCCGGCAAGGCCTTGTTCTTCGTCTTGCTTTCCTATGAAGAGCGTGATGGGAAGAGGAATTTGATCGGCACTAAGATTCTCGAAGGCACGCATTATGTTCTTCATCCCAACGGGTCGGCCATGTTCGTTGCGAAGCTGGATGAGCCTTGTTGGGATCCCTTCCCATTCCTCTCGGCGGGTGGTAAGGCTGGCCAACCTTTGGAAATCAAGTGTGCATATAATGGGGATGGGATTGCCAATGGCTATGGTTTCAGATACCCGGGATCAAAACCAGGATCATTATTTGTTACTGAGTGTGGTCTCCTTGTTTTCTTGTGGAAGGAGTCGAGATCTGTATTGGCCTTGCAGAGATTGGATTTGGAAGACATGTTGAGGAAAGGGGAAAAAGTACCTCCCTTGCCTCCTATTGCCAATTTTGCATATCTCACGAAGTCGTACTCAAATGTGTTTACTAGTATATCAAGTGCCATTCACCCTTTGTCATCACCAAGGTGAATTGTCAAGCACCTCTACCTGTTTATCTTTTTTCCTAATGGAAACGATTACTGTTAATAACTACGAACTCCGCATTTGGGAGTTTATCAATTTGCTTGTCTCATGAGTATCTTGAAGTATAAAAGCAATGGATAATATAATTGTATCTCCAGTTCTTATTAAGCTTATCGGTTGTTCATGTTGTCTTGAATTCTTTTCTAACACTCATTGATATCCTTACTTTGTCAGCCAAAGACGTTGAGCGCACTGCATGACCACCGTCGAGTATGAAGTTGTGACATTGCTCTCTATTATCAGACCTCTGGCATTCATCATCAAACTCGTCAATGTTGGGTCACGCAGTTTTCATGTAAATTGATTCAGAGGAGTTTGAGCTGGGACGAGTTTTTACTTTCCCCAGTCTGTCTTTTGGGCAAAAAATTCTAGTAAATCATAAAGTAGAGAAGGTTACGGTGCCCATAGCTGTGATTCTGCAAATGCAGAAGTAGCTATGTATGATCCTATTGATTGCGCAAGTGCATTCTTCTTTAAGGTAATGTTATACCCGTGCCCCTCATGTCTGTTGTATTTCTTGTAAATTTTTGGAATTTACCACATATTCAAGGGTGATTAGCCCCTATATTACTATGTACGTTGATACCACAATATTAATAATTGTTGTTATTGATATAGCGAGACTGCCACAAACTCATACAAAAAGTTAATAAACTGATTGTACCGTGTTGTATCTTGTTTCTTCTATGTTTCATCATCTCTTTTATGTGTATCTTTCTTCTGCATTTATGTTATTCAGTGATGACTTTAATGTGATGCTTCTGAAATGAAAAACGATCGGTAAGAAGGAACGGATGGGGCCGATACTAAGTGATGAAAATTCGAGTTGAAGCACGGGTTAATGATTTATGGAGATCCGTAAATCATTAACGAGGCAAATAAAGATCTTTGTCCAACTCCAACTAGGCTGATGATAACTGTCAGTGACTGTAGTAGATATTGAAATTAGCTAGCCCTTTGTTAGGACATCTTTAAATTGTATTTGATGGTTATAACAGTTTAGTATGGTAGGTGTCACAGGCTCTACCAGTATAGTAGAATTTTTCGTTCCCCAAAGGCATTGTGATGGCGTATTTCCCTCTTAAAAACACTCAGCCAACACCAATCTTACAATATGAGATCAACTCTCACAAGTAAACCCGAAACACTACACTCGTGTCCAGCACAATACCACAATATCGAGGTTCTCTGTGCAAATACTGGAACACCACACACCTCCATTGCTTGATCACAACGTGCTGCAATTCCCACACAACACCGATATAGTACTCCCGGATTCCCCTGTTCGTAGCGGAACGCTGTCCCGAGAATCAAGTAGTACCCAACGCCGCACCACCCGATCCCCCCAAATACTGGTATCAGTATTTGGGGACGTGCCTCTACCCCTTGCTCGTCTCGGCGACCAGCACACCTGCTGATCCCTTGTAAATCTCGGCCACAACCTGGACACAGAAATTCTCTGCCTATAAACGACAACCAACAAGCAAAACACATATATACGGGGAAAATACCTCCCAACCTTATACTATTCACTAATACAAGGATTACAGCACTCAAAAACCCTTAAGCACTCCCTCGGCTTGATGGACAGCCTCCACCAGCCTCACCCCAATGAATCCACACCAGGACTAAAACCAGATTGCAATAACCCATGCAATCCACCCAATTGCTAACACCAGCAATTGACACAACCCTAGATCGTCACAACCTGATCGATCTGTTACATGCAAATCTAAAACCCAAGACAAAACATGTAAAGGCTGCAAACCAACGTGTACCTTGATTCCAACAATCAACAATGAAGTTCCAGCACTTGCCACAAGTACCGGCTTAAGCAACTCCAAGCGATCCCTTCTTCTTGGCCGTCTCTTCAACTCAAGAGCACTTTCACATTGTTCCCCTCTTTTTCCCCCAAAAGAGTCATCCTCCTCTTCAAGCCTTCTCCCGTGTATTTATCCTCAAACCCGAAGATCCATTCCTGATCTGGAAAACACGCTCCTCATGTTTATCTCCAAACTCAGAAGACACTCCTTGGATCCTTGAAAGCATGACAATGCGTCATTATCCAATTCTCCAAGATCATTGCACCAAGATCATGATCTTTTCCAAGATCATGATCTTTTCCAAGATCTGATCTTCCAAACTTAAGTAGCACCCCTGGTCATCATGTCTCACCCACATGGTTCGACCCTGACCAGACCTCGACCAACAAATCCAACTCCTTGGTCGCACCAGCAATTTCTGGCCAAAACATAGGAATCCTAGTTCTGCTAGAATTCCCAGCAAGTTGCTTTATCACAATTCGGGAATCCTAGTTCTGCTAGGAATTCCAGCATACCGCTATGCTGAATACCACCTGCCGCGCCATAGACCGGAATCCACTACCACTCGCACCTGACTGCAACTCCCATCCCCAGCACATGCTATCGCTAGAGTCCGAGCACTGCGCCAAATACCGGCATGCGCTACCACTATTTGGTTCGGCACGCC
>JAVDBV010053439.1:0-13976 GCA_032619315.1 Piper longum
ATATATATATATATATATATTCCATTTGGTTTTTTCCTTTTTTTCCTCAGTAAATGTGTCCATTTGGTTCTGATTGTTACATTTCTCAACGATCACCGGTCTTTTGATTTCCATGACATATCCATATTTTTTATAGTTTGTTTATATGCTCGCCAACAGCATAAATTTGCTCCATATTATTGCTAATGGCATTTATCTCCTGTGATCGACAAATTTAAATGGCATTTATCTTCTGTGATCGACAAATTTAAATGACAATACAAATGTTGCAGTAGCTGCAAGAAGAAGCAGACTCAAATACATATATGTTTGCTCTTCCCTTCTGTATATCAAAATTAGGGCTGCTAAACGAGCAAGCAAGCCGAGCTCAGTTCAAGAGTTGTCCAAGGGTTGCGCCGATGGGCACCCGGAGGTGCTTGAGATCAACGGGCAGACAAACAGATTGTGTTTTTGACCTCGCATCATGTTTATAAACGGGTTGAGGACAAGGAGAAGGTGGGCCTGGCCACCGCCCTCCTTCCTGAAATTCCTAGGATTGGAGTAAAGCCTTGAGTTGTAAAAATCCCAAACACATGAAGTTGTTCTACTCTTTTATTATGTATAGATTGTGGTTGATGTATGGGAAATGCAACATTTGTTTTAAATTATAATTCTTTGATCGATAGTTTTGATTTTATAGTTAGATTATAAAAGTTTGGTATACTTGTATAGAGCGGCTCTTCAAATTAAAAAAATCACCTATCATCAACATTCCAATAAATAAATGGTAGCCCTTTACTTAGTCATGTTGTGAAGTTTATGCCAAGGTAGTGAAAATTATAACAAGTCACTACTTAGTTATTACGACAAAATTTTCTAAATGTTCAATGCCAACTGCAATGAATAATTTTCACCCAAAGCCTGAAGAGATAACGAATAGATTCATAGTGGACGATCCCTCTTTGCTTGGTAGTGGGCGATGTCTGATGTATGATGAAAACAGTGATACATGCACAAAAGCTTGTTGTGTAGAGCAGTGAAAATATATACCTCGAGACGGTGATACTCCTACTTTACTTAATATTTCTTTCTGGACCTACAGAAGAAGGTTGACAAAAATCACTTCTCTTTTCTTAGTTTTATCTATAACTTGTTTAAGCTCCAAATTTCTAAAGCATATTCTCATCTCTCATTAACCTGCCATCTATTGTCCACAAAATCTGCAATCTCTTGCACTTCGCGTTTGAGCTGCTTTTCGGGAATAGTTGGGAAGTTTTGTCGCAACAGCTCCATAATTTTGTTCATCCCACCAGCACCGGATTTGACGCAATGAACAATCTTGGAGAAATCAGAGTCCCCTAAAACCGTGGCTTACATTTTTTGAGCAATAATGGAATTGCTTTGACTAGTTGCATTGCAGACATTCTCATCTTTGGTGATCGATCTATCACAATCGGTCGATGGCAGAACACTTGCACCTTCTTAACAAGGTTGGATGCTCAAAGCTAGCAATCACATTTGTTCAAGTTTTGAATTGCCAGACAAATCATTGATCAAGGTCGAGGAAGATTTTTCATGCATCAGATTCAATATTATCAAAGGTGTACTCCCGTGAAGAGCACACTCAGTCAAGTTTTTTAAGCTCATCTGATTCCCAAGTATGTCTCTAATCTCCTCATTCTCGTCTTCTTCTTTGCAATTACTAGGTGTATTTTTTATATTATTACTTGCATCTTCACGATCAACCTGCACACATGCATGATAAACGAAACCTAAGTTACACAAAAAGACCATGAGATTAAAAATCTTGAAGACATCATAAAAACTCAAGCTTACCTCATCCTTTTGATAAACAGCCATCTGGGACCATAAAACCGACTTCGCTTGCATCTTCATCTTCATGATTTATCTTCTCTTCAATCAAACTTTCGTCTTCATCATCTTTGTTACAGTCAGAAAGACTTTCCCTAGCATCCTCCTAAAATGAGTAATATTAGTTACTAGACAGATTAAGACCATAATCCTGAATTCCATTTTATATCTAAACTCTAAGCAACACCTCTTTCCATTCATCATCACTATCAATGTCATAGTCCAACTTTGGATCCTTCTTAAGAGGGCATAGGAGGCCAACATTACTGCAAAATCAACATCAAAATATTATTCGTGTTTCCCACAAAAGAGTATTAAAAAAATGCAATGGGAAAAAACATAATTGCCTTTTCCTTGACATAGTGCCATAATATGCAGACCTGCGGCTCTTGTAAAACTGCAACAATTTTTTCGACTTCTACAATGTCTGAGATCAATGCTACAATGAGGTGGAGTGATATCACAACTGGTATCATCCCAGAAAGCATCGTCTGCCTTTGGTTCACAATTAGCTGTCGGATTATTAACTTTGGGAACAGTCACTGACTCGGATGGGGAACCTAGCAATTTAATTCCTTTGATTTGTGGAATCTTAGGTGTGCACATGATACCCCAATTCTGGAATTTGTTACACTGAATGGAATGGCTAAACTCCCTCCAGGCAGCTAAATGAGACCTGAAACTTGTTTCAAATTTAATCATTAAGCATACACAGAACATGAAGGAGGACAGATAGAGTTATGTACTTTCAAATGTTAGAGAAGTCTAATTCATTAATTCTAGAAAGAATGCAACCCATGAGATATGTAACAGCATCATTAGCCCCTTCACTTTTCTCAGGCAGATGAGATGCACTCTCCAGAGAAACAGTGTTGATTTTAGACTTTTTGAAAAATTTCTCCATCATTGAAGCTTGTTTATGAATGTAAAGCTTCTTTTTCAAAGCAGCTTCTTCCTTCTCTTGACATTTTTGGTCCTTCATTGCTGCTTCTGCCTACTTCTTGAGCAGTTTCTTTAAATCAGCTTTTCGACGCAATTTTTTCTGTTCTTTTTCCTGGAAAAAAATGTAGCTATTCATTAGCTATAATGGATAACATGGAAAAAAAATTTAAAGAAGCAAAAAGAACTTACACTTTGAAACTTCTCGTTTAGCAATTTGCGTTCCATAATGTTTTTCTTTTTCTCAGCATCCTTCGTACTTCTTTCCACCTCACTCTGTGATTAATTCCTTCTCTTTTGTTTTTGCTTCTTTTTGAGAACTACAGCGAAAATAATGGCTTTGTGAGAGCTTCCACAAACAAATACAGTATGATAAATACAAAGTTGAAAGCAGCACATATAGCTCAGTTCCAATCTTTTGCACTAAAGATTCATCCAAAGACCGAAGTTGAGACTCAAGATAAATTGGTTAAGGGGGAAATAAGCAATATTTTGTCTCACATAACAAATACTAATTCTCAAAAAATCATCTCTTTGACTTTCATATGACCAATCAATAATTTTTTTAAGGTGATCTTGTCACCTAGACAACCAACTGTGCATACAAGCATACAATGCCATAACTATTGATAATCATATTTCTGTCTCTTATTTTTAATTCAATTCCTCCAATCCAGATAATCACACAACTATTCCCCACTTGCATTTATATTGCCAATAAACTATTCAAAGAAACACCACCCTTCATCTAAATCAAACGAGCGAATTTGAATGGGAAGGCCTCAAACTAACAACTTAACTTCAATAGAAGTACGTTACTTGTGGATACATTCAAAGAAACACCACCCATCATATAAAACAACAATGAATATAAATCTGAAGATCTAAAACTGACTGCTCAATGTTAATAGCAGCAATCCATAATCCAAATAGAGTATTAAATCAAATATTCTCACCAGCAAAGCAGTAATCCTTTCATTAATCCTTCTCCTACAATTGTGCCTCACACTGAATACACCACGTTGAGAGTTTCTTGTCTACAAATCCAACAAACAATTACGAATCAGGACATCGATCCGGACCGTGACGAGGCTGGCTGGGGCAGGGTGGTGGTAGCCGGGTCGGGAGAATAAAAAAAAAAGAAAAAAGGAAGAGAAAATTGGCGCGATTGGAATCGACCACCCGGAAAAGGTAGCCAACAAAGATCCAGCGAAGAGATGAAAGAAAGAGAATTTTATTGATTGTTTTAAAACTTATATCGTTCTTACATTGCAAAGTAAATATATATATATATTTATATGTATGTATTCTAACATTACAGCATACAGTGCATGCCAGGGAAGGTGGAGCTGGTAATCAGTAAAACCATGGCGGTGGCGGTAAAGAATGCCGCTAGGGGTAAGAAAAGGCTGGCCAAGGGGATGCGGAGCTGACAGTGGAGCACCAAATGGAGGACAGACGAGGCTAGTGAGAGGACGATGGCAATGGATGAGATGTCGAGCAGGAGTAGGTGGACATCATTACTGGTGCCACCGCCATTTCCTCGTGCTTTGATGACGGCTCCCAAGGTGGAGAAGGTGACAGCCATAAGGAATTCTCCCCTGCGACGGTCAACGGCATTCATTTCGGCGGCTTCATCACGTACAGGCCGAAATAGCTGAATAAAGAGCATCACTACCTCAACCATTAGTCTCTTCAATCGCCTGCTATGGCTCACCCACGAAAGCTCGAATATATAGCAAGAATTCAACGTGAATACTATAAATAAAAGTATGGAATTCAATGTGTAGAAATCATTTCCATAATTTCCCTTTTACGATGGGTCAAATTAAAATTATGAAAGTAAGGTTATGGTCCTTGGATTCATATCTAATTTTCGTTCTGATATTGTAAAACCTGTGACTCGAGTCAGGGTTTTATTACAGCGAGCCAGTCAGTTCAACCGTTAGTTTGAGTCGAGTTAGTTCATAGACCGCACACTGAGTTGAGACCAGCGTGAGTTATGAGCGATGAGAGTCACGTATACCTGAATACATGATGATAAGAGTGAAGAGATGATATGAGATGAGTTATCAGAATATATTAGAGCCATCACCGAGACAATCGCCGCAATCGAGATAGTCGTCATGACCATGACAGTGGTCGTGACAGTTACCGGACTAGTAGTAGCCGACGGGAGGGAGATGCAGCGATTGCTAGGGTGGCTGAAGCTCAGATGCAAATGCAGCGAAGTCAGGAAGAGTTTATGAGACAAATGCAGCAAGAACGGGAGGAATTCAGGAGAGAGCTCAGGCAAATAGCTCTTTCTATAGCCAGAGTCGAGAAGAGGCCTGCAGAGGAAGAGACATAGGGAGAGCCAGGAGTTCCTAAAGGTCCTCCACCGCTGTAACAGAGGGCTACTCCAACAACAGCCCCTTTGGTTGCCCCAGTTCAGGTGAGAATGGGACCAGATGTGAGTGGACCCGCAATAGTAGGTAGCGGACAGACAGCAGGTGGAAGCCAAATTGCAGGATTTGACAGAGTACCTACAGGTATTGGATCGCAGATTCCACAGCACGAACGAGGTGAAGGATCGAATAGGTCTGTGGATACGAGGAATTTGCAATTGTGGCAGTACGAGAGGTTCGTGAAGAATGGTGGACGACCCTTCTTTGGTAATTCGGACACAGAGGAGGCATTCCTGTGGATATCGTTAGCCATAGGAGTGTTTGACACTATGGCATGCCCAATGGAGCACCGAGTAGTCATCGTCACAGGTGCATTCCAGGACAAAGCCAGGATATGGTGGAGTTCGGTATAGAATTCGACATTTGCTCACCGACAACCCCAGGACATCACTTGGGAGGAGTTCAGAGTGGAATTTGACGGAAAGTACTTTTCGCCAAATGTCAGGAAGAGGAAGGAGCGGGAATTCCAGACCCTGAGGCAGGATATGAGTCGAGGTTCATAGCTCTGGAGAGATTTACACCAGATTTAGTCCCCACCGAGGAAAGAAGGGTAGACGGTTTTATGAAGGCCTCCATCACGAGATCAGGATGGGCTATTTGGACAGGAAGTTTGCTACCCTCAGTGATGTCGTTAGAGCTGCAAGCGAGGCAGAGCGAGTGATTGCCTTGCGACCACGCCGGGATGTTGACCAGTGGCAACAACATCCGAGGCCGTATCAACCAGAGCTGGGAGCACAACAGAGACATTGGACAGATGCGCCAATTGCCATGAGGGCTATGGATGACCAAGACCAAGGCAACAGAGCCCCTTTATGTCCAATATGCCGACGTCATCATGGAGGAGAGTGCAGAGCAGGCGCGAATGTTTGTTATAATTGTGGCCAGCCAGGACATCAAGCCGCAGAGTGCAGAATGGGCACTAGGACATGCTACAGTTGCGGTCAACTAGGACATAGAGCCGCAACTTGTCCAACTGGCCAGACCCAACAGGTGATGCTCCCAGCACCTCCCCAGAGGCTTGCACTCCCAGCTTCCCAGCACCAACCACACCAAAGAGACCAACAGGGCCAAGGTCAAGGAGAGGGAGGTAGAAACCAACAACCACCAAGACAACAACAAAGGGTACTGAATCAGAGAGGGACGATAGCTGTCATGACAGGACAAGAACAGCAGGCCTTGAATCAGAGAGGAATGCAAACAACACCACCAGCAGGACCGTCTATCTCAGTACCATCATGGGCAGTGGGGACAGACACCGCCACAGCTGCTGAAGCACGGGAGCATACTGCAAATGTGACTGGTAGGCACGTATCTCACTTTAGCTTTCAGATTTAGTAGACAACTACTAGAGTGAAGCCTCCTTAATCTAAAATTTTGATGACGAAATTTTTATAAGGAGGGAAGTTTGTAAAACCAGTGACTCGGGTCAGGGTTTTATTACAGCAAACCAGTTGGTTCAACCGTTGGTTCGAGTCGAGTTAGTTCATAGACCACACGCTGAGTCGAGACCGGCGTGAGTTATGAGCGATGAGAGTCATGTATACCTGAATATATGATGATAACATTGAACAGATGATGTGAGATGAGTTATCAGAATATATGAAAGTATGCAGTAATTTTTCTTTTATTGATTTGATGGTAGAAATAGTTTTAGGCCGATTAACGTATTAGGACACGTTATTGGGTAGTTAGGGTGGGTTATTAGTTATAGATCATGTCATTTGGATGTTGTGATGTTTGTTTTTATTTTATAGGATTTTTCCCTATTTTTCTGTATTTGTTTAGGATTTATTACGAGCTAGTTATTATTTTGACTCGAGTAGGAATCGAGTCAATACTTATTTACGAAATTGCCACTAAGGTATATCACCTCTACCCCGACACTCCCTCACCCCCAAACCCTTGCCGGTGCTGTCACCGACGCCGCCCTCCTGCCGATCGATGCCGCCCCGCCGTGTCGTGTCGTCGCCGTGCTGCCCCGACCAACCCCGGCCACGATTAGGCCGCTGCGACGCCGAAATTGCCTCGCGACGCCGCCACCGTTCTTGACGCGATTCGCCGCCGACCGGGCCGCGCTGCCGCCGTGACATCGACGACCACCCTCATCACCTCCTCAACATTTCCCCTCTACCCAGCGTCGACGCCAAGGCTGGTCGTGGGCCCGATTGGAGCGACCCACCGTGCCGCCCCGATTTGGTGCCGCCATTGACGGCCATCGCCGTCACGGTCAACTGTGTTGTCACCTCCATTGGAATGAACTTGTCGAGACGGTGCCGATCCTTACCCTCAATTGCCACACCATTACAGTTGTCGAAAAATTGTGGGAGCTGCCGAAAAACCACCGGGACTCGCCGGAAAACTGCCGAACTTGCCGGAAAATCGGAATTGCCAAGTCTTCCACCGAGCTCGTCCAGTTGAACCTAATCAAACTTCGGACGCTGCTGAGCGCCGAATTCGAGCTCCGACACGTGCGACGAAACCCTAGCCGTCGCCGATTGTCGACGACACGCGAAGTATAATTTATTTTAATTTAATTATTTAAAATTAATGATTATGAGCACAACTTGTTAGGATGCTATGATTGAATGATTAGTGTGATATATATTTTTATGTTGATAAAAATATGAAAATTTGTGAATGTGTGATATAAAATGAACGCTTAGGGATTAATTAGGTCGGCTAAATAGGTATTGTAATTTAATGCAACCTAGATTAGGAAAACATGTATTGATTATTATTGTGTGTTGATTGATGTGTGGTTGATGTGAGTATGTTATAGGATGTGTGATGCATCATGAACGAGCGTTAGTATTTAGTTTTGATGTGTAGGTGCGGAGTAGAAGCTTGCCGCCTAGGTGCACAACCATGCTTGAGCTTCTACCAGGTCCATTAGGACTCGTCTCTGTTTGTCGCTCCATTCTATCGCATGTTTGATTTCTTACTCGCAGGACGAGTTAAGTGGCGTTTTATTGGATCCCACTTATATTGGGCCATTTAGCCGATCGCATTTCCGGAATAATAACCCTCGAGGATGAGATCCCTCGAGTATGTTTTTGAAAGCAAGATCCATCACAAGTTGCCTTCAGGCCTATTATATAAATTCCCTACCCATGCCTATATATATGTAGTTTTTGCGTTGTTTTTCTTTGCCCATGCAAGTTGGGGTGAGAGAAAGTAAACCTAGAGACATCCACTCTAGAGTGGCATGGAAGAGCCTCCCATTGACAGTGAAATGAGAAAGGTAAACCTAGAGACACCCACTTTTAGAGTGGTATGGAAGATGTCCCTTGATAATAAAATGAGAACGTGAAATGAGAACGTGAAATGAGAATGTGAAATGAGAAAGGTAAACCTAGAGACAGCCACTTTAGAGTGGTATGGAAGAGCCTCCCATTGACAGTAAAACGAGAAAATAAAATGAGAAAGATGATTTGTGCAGGCACCCTCAGAAATCTCATGTGATGTTTTTCGTTCCACAGGAGGGTTAGCTCTCCTGTGCCAGTTTGGTATTAGTTATTTCCGGACCAGTGAAAACCGTTGCTGACATTTTTCTACTATATTTAGGTGAGGATCGCGATGATTGAGAGCTGTCGAGACTGTGGAGGAACAGCACAACATCGCGCACACATGTACCTACCGCGTGTATTTTGTAATGTTAATGTTGTTTGAATAAAGGTTTTATCGTATTATATTTTGGTAGATTGCTTGTGAAACGAATGGATAAATATGAATTAACTAGGAGCCTTGGAGCTCAGTCTCGGCTCAGGTGGAAGTAAACGTAATGATGATTGTGTGTGATTATTGATTGTCATGTTTTGCACCCTTTTGAAAGTATTTATATATATCTTTGTTGAGGACAGGTTGGCCCTTATTGCACTTTTAGGGGAAAATCTATCTGATTTTCTATAGAAATAGATTTTCCCTTGGATTTCTCGTTTACTACGTTCGTTATGTTTTTGTTTGCATATCATGGCATGCATGTAGGACCACGTTAGAACCCAAGTATATCACCCATGTCTCGCATGTCTGCATCTTCGTCTTAACACGCCGAGGGTGCATCCTGGTCGGCTTAATCGAATCTAGTAGATTAACGAAAGGTTTGGTCGTCGGTAACACTTCCGGGTCAGTTCGCAGGTGAACCGAAGCGGGGTGTTACAGGTATCCTTTTCGTTCTGGTATCCCATTGTCCAGTAACTTTGGTTTTGAAAACTAGTAGTGAATTTGGAAGATTAAAACCTAGGATAGTAAAGTATCCATTTTCTTTTAGGGATTCAGGTATGGTTCTGCTATCCAATTTTATTTACTTGATGGTTTGATACAAAGAATAATAAAGTTTTGCTTTTAAGTTTAAGTTATAAAGTTCTAAGAGAACTATCTTGACTTTTAGGAGAAGAGCGTAAATGGCTTGCCACACCATTTCTGAAAGTCCGATAAAACCATTGAGTTATCGGACGTTCAGAAATCGTGTGGCAAGTCTCTTTCTAGGTGTAAATGGCTAGATTGCCAAACCATTTCTGAATCGCACTTCTAATAGATTTCTAATCGTGCTTTGTGGAATTTATTGGTATCTGCCGCAAAATGGAACAAGTTCTGATCGGTGATGGGACTACCTCATTGGTAGTTCTAAATCTTCACAGTGTTAATTAATATTAATATTTTGGCTACTGATGTTTCATGCAGATGGAATGGATGGTCTTGGAGATGTAGAGTAGGTTGTGGAATTTTGGAACTAATTTTTCTTACCGATTGAAAAGACCGAGATATTATACATGTAATACAAAACGCCATCACTAGCTACTTTTTTAGAATGTAATTGAAAACTATGATGTTTCATGTTCATGGAAGCTGAATAGTTAGAAATCAGAAGCTTTTGCTTCTTGTTTGGAATGCTTGTGGGGGCACAAATGAACGCCTTTGAAAATGTGCTACTCGTATGACAGGGCAACCGAAAACTGGAAGGTATTGAAGGAGCTCGAAGAAGTAATCAAGGTCTACTACTTGTGTGCAAAGGATCGTTTGCCTCCGAGGGTAGTGGATTTTCAAAAATACAGCTCGACTGAGTTTAATCAATTTTGTATCATCGATCTGCTTGAAAATCATCATTGTGAATCCTTTTTTATTGGTCTTGATCTACATACGCAAATCACTTTACTTGTTCTTCAGTTATGTTCTGAAGTAAATTGTTATATTCTTTGTCCAGACAGTAAAGATTGACATTATCATTGTGAAGGAATTTAGCCTACATAGCCTTGGAATGTCCACAACTCTTACTCCTTAGACGAAACAGAATTCTCTATAAGGAAAAAGGTTACATCTGCATGCCTCTATCTTATTAAAGAAGATCTTTGGCATTTATGTCATTCGCTCCCCAGCTATTACTGAAATGCTATTTCAGAGTACCGAACAGCAGATGACCTGGTCAAGATGATTGCACATTTTTACTATAATGCAAAAAAACCTGCATGGATTGATGAAGCAGCTCCTGCACCCAAATACTGAGGCTTCAAGGTAATTATATACTTTTGTCAAGTACTTCAATCAATCCTCTTTTTTCATTGATCAGATCAAGTCATTTCTGCTGATCAAATTCTTATTTCCGTTTCCGCTGCTGAATGTCATGATCTTTTTATAGCAACTAGTAGAACCCTGTTCATCTCAATGTGCTCTACATTATCATTTTGTCAATTCTTTCCCTTGCATCCAAATTTCTGTCGTCATCCTTCGAACGTTCCATACTAAACAAACATGTGGCATAGTAGTTGATTAATGGCTATCAACAGCTCCCTCTTTGCATAGTGATGGTTCAAACACTACTGCTAAGAGTGCATTTGATGGAGGGAATGCCTAGCTTATTATATGAGAACTACGAACAAGATCTGATTCTTTAAAACCCAACTGTATGTTGTTCCCTGATCTTTCTAGACAATAGAAATAACTCAATTGACTACCACAAAAAATATAACATCATTCTGAATCATTGCAATGTGATGTCTATGTCAGCCTCACCTAATTTCAAGGAATGTTCACCACTAAATGATTTTGAGGAACAACTGTAGGCAAATTATATGATCAAGATCATAAACTTTAGGCAACTTCATTTATGTACGGATAAAATTCGGAATAGGACTAATGAACAGGAATGCAACAAATTGAGTAGTGACCATTACTTGGTCAAGCTAAAAAGCTAATATAGAGAAACATATTGAAGAGAGAATTACCCCACTGCAGGCAATCGTCTACCAATGGAAGTACAAGACAGTAGGAAAAGAGTGTCACAACAGTATGGAACATTTCATATATGAAACCTGGAGAACATAGAAAGTCATTAACTTAGAACGTACTTCACGAGCCCAGAAGAGTCCCTTCCACCATGGCAGACAGACAAAGCTGGCCAATACATGTTAAGCTTCCCCATCAATGGTGCAACCTAAAAAACTGCAATCAAAGCGGAGAATAAAACCTATGAAACTTACCAAATAGTATGAAGAAAGGAAGGTCTACAATTTAAAAAGAATGTATAGTAAGACCTTTATATAACACCCCAATTTTGGTTCACTTAAGAACCGAATCAGAAATGTTGCAATCAAGTCCAGTCGTGTTGAAAGTTGTTGGTCGGTACGACTCGATCGATAAAACATATCGAAATAACCTTCTTAGTGTCATGAGAATGGAAGACATTATCAAATAAGCATCAAAACACATCAAATATAAATAAATGCAAAAAAATAAATACTATGTTGACCTCAAGTGTGTGTAGTGTCTATCTGTACTCGCACCAAAGTCGACTCAGGATTTGCATGACCTACATATATTATATGAAAAACGTTAGTAACGAATGTTACTGGTCCGAAAATAACTAATACAAATTGGCAAATGGGTATTCCATTACCCACGAAAACATATGAAACTTCAAGAATTGCCTCACACCGGGCAGTAAGCAAACATACTTAACCAATGCCGGCTCACATGCACGGCTCATAATCATAATGATACATACATACAGCGCTTACGCCCTCACACCTTCCATATCAATTGCCACTGTACTCGAGTGGCAAAAGGAACAATTAAGTTAGTGCCACAAATTCCACAAATGCGCTGCATTACGCAGTACCATCATACACCCGCACTACCTCATGGTTTGAAGGAGTACTAGTGCAGTCCATACATATCTCAGTACCACTCATTCTCTTCTTCGTGAAATCCGTAAAACTGCTCATACTTATATAATAAGCTTAGGGATGAGGCTTGTATAATAAATTTCTAGAGCTAAAGTTCGAAACCCAACAAGGGATCTTATCTTTGTAGTTTTATTAAACAAGTGTAAAAATGCGGCTAAAAGGCCTGACATCGGAGGGATCTGATAAAACACCGCCGATGATGTCCTACATTTAAAACACGATTAAATCTTACACATAAGGAGTCAAGCAGAGAAGGAGTCCTACGGACCTGTAGTCCAAGCTCCAAGCGTATTTGCACATCTACGGCGAGCTCAGACTCCGAAGCCTACATCGGAACCCACTGCTATGTATGTTAAGTAAAAACTAATTTCTCTATATGATGCAAGCTCGTGGTGTATTCTTATATCATCAATACATCCTAATAAAGGAAACAATACTAACAAACTTATAATTAAACATTTGGCACACAAATCAAAACATAGTAATACTAAATAATAAATAATAAATATACAAGAAACTGCACTCATTGATAATTAGATAAATAATAAACATATAATCATGAACATAAATAACACACTAATCATAAATTAATAATATAATTATACTATATAAGTACAGAGGCAAACACGAGTAATTATCATGTATACTTATGTTAGTAAGCACATAAATAATCAATTAATTAATAGATAATTAAATAATAATTCAATAAATAAATAAATTAATAAATAGTTAACATTTATTAATCACAAATAATAATAATATCAGTCATACAACACAATAATACATAATTAAATATAAATAAATAATAACATACACATAACGAATAAATAAATAAATTAGTTAATTAATAAATAAAATTTAGTTACCATAATAAGACCGATATTCATAAGTAAATATAATATTAATAATAACAAATAATCATGTAATTAATCATGTAAACATTCAATAGTTATACTATATACGTACACAGGCAAACACGAGTAAATATCATGTATACTCGTGTTAGTAGCACATAAATAATCAAATAATTAATAAATAATTCAATAATAATTAAATAAATAAATAAATAAATAGTAAATATTCATTAATCATAAATAATTATAATATCAGTCATACAACACAAGAATACATAATTAAATATAAATAAATAATAACATAAACATAACGAATAAATAAATAAATAAGTTAATTAAATAATAATTAAATAAATAAATAAAACTTAGTGACCATAATAAGACTGATATTCATAAGTAAATATAATATTAATAATAACAAGTAATCATGTAAACATTCATCTTATATGATAAACATATCATTAAAATAAATAAATAGTAATAAATAATTAATTAATTAAATAAAATAATAATTAAAGAAAATTCATCATAAAATTCAATCATGTTAAACAATGTGAATATGAATCTAAACTAATGTACTGGTTCTCGAATTACTGAAAACGGTGCAAGAACGAACGAAAATAGGCTGAAATTAAGCTGAACAAGACCGAACCAAGCTAAACCAGACCAAACCAAAGGAGCTGAACCAACCCAGACTGGGTTGGTTC